>JAVSBT010476756.1:0-40341 GCA_033118115.1 Pharyngocirrus eroticus
ATGTCTACAGTGTAGACGAAAGCTACCAAGTAAGCTTAAAATAATTAACTAGTCAAAAGTTCAAAATTGTTTCAATCATAATTCTTATTAGTTTATGTTTCTGTGGGTATGTAGGCCAAAGCTTGGTTCCAAATATACCCTTAAAATATTGATCTGTTTGGGAAAAGCTTATTTGTGAATGATGCAGTTGCAATTACCCACATGGATACTAAGATCTTCCTATTTATCTGTCCTAATGAATAATACATCTCATTTAGTTATATTATTGTAAATAACCATTATATTTATTACCTGTTGCATAAGATACATGATAATTGCTGTTTCCCTCATCCATTTGAAAGAAAAGAACAATAGCGTATATCTATCCGTTTTCTATCACTTGATTATTGGAGGCCATCCCTTGATGTTTGCATTCACAAAACTTACTATAAAAGGTATTACTGGCAAAGGTGAATGAACATCTTGCAAGGAACAACAAATAAATGTACATGTCGATTATGAGCAATTCTGTAGCACTGGGTTCTGCCTCTCAATGGTATATTAGTCTACTCACTTGTCAGTGTCATAAAATGGGATCCATACTGTTGCTAACCAAAAGCCCACTTCAATATTTTCAATATGTAAAATTATCGGATTATTGGATTAATGAATGAAGGAATAAATTAATCAATGAATCAATCAACCAATTGATCAATCAATCATATTATTGACTAGTCGTTCAAATCAATTATGATCTCTTATCTCTGAGTCTGATAACATATCATTCAACATCTTGAAAAATCCCTCTTTCACTTTTTTGCATTGACGTTCAACTTCTCAAATACATCTATTAAAAATGTTAAAAAAAGAGCAAGATGAGTATTACCTTAATTTGCACAGTTTTAAAATGATTGCATGTTATAAAAAATAGACATGGGACTACTTGTTCACCTTTGATCTAAAGTGTGATTGAGCAAACAGGTATACCTGTACATTGCAGTGTTTCTTTTGTTTTACGTGATTCTCAACTCCTCCTTTGCTTTTTACCACTGGCAATAGTTAAATTGATACATAGTTAATATAGAAATAAACTTATATAACTTAGCGACAATAATAGAAAAAAATAGGGCTACAGTGCTAGATGCTAATCTATCTAATGAAACCGCATCATCTGTCATTAATTTTGTCAGGTAGTGTCATCAATATTCATGGAAACGTTTCATTTGTATTCATCAAAGATAAGGTCACCTTCATATGCAATATAATTGAATCCACCACCGATGGTTCTGAAATAGATATTTCATTTGATATTTCTATTCTAATTCTGCCCATATTTTGAAATAAATGTATCTGAGCTTACGTACCAGTAAGACCTTTTTATGGGATTGGGCCATGGCATTGCATGCAATGTATAGAAATGTTCAGGTTGTACATTACACCTAGGCCAATTCTAGATTTCAAGGCCTGTAGTTGTGTGCGGCATCACTTTTTCCCTAAGTATAGTTGCATACGTAAATAGAGGTTGTTACCTAAGATCACACTGCAACACCCAGAAAATGATGTATAAATTGATATGATGTCTTATGACAAAATTCCTATATTCATGATGTATGATTCATTGTTCTAACCATCATGTTTGTTAATAAAGTGCTTTACAAATGATTTCTATGGATTATGGCTGTCACTTGACTTTGAATTATAAGTTCAATAGCCTTTTTTTTCAACTGAATCAATACATTTTGCGGTTGATACCTTAGCCGGGATAAAAAAAACATTTTTTTTTTAAAGTAATGTTATCAGTATATAATATAAAGAACAAAATAATAGACTTGAAAGCAGAACTTTCCTTATGCACAGTAATAATAATGATAAATAAGTCTAACAGAAAAAGATATGCGGTTTGAATCCTATATGTTTCAAGTCATATACAAAAAGGCATCTTTGCATTTTAAAAGCACCCAGGCTCCTTTTTACATTATGCCATTCAAAAGAATATTCATAAGTTTAAGGATATGTGTATAGCGAAGAAGAAATTAATATATTGTTTTTTTTATATACCATGAAAATCATGATTGAGCATACATCATGGCATTTTATTGTACTTAGATACATGTAACGGATTTTTTAATTCATAATATAATTTAAATTTGAAGGATTGAATTTGAGTATACCTTTAAGAAATCAATTACTTTGAAGATCTGTTGATATTAAAATGTAATGTGTTGGCTATTCATTCTAAATTGATTTCATAACATTATGAGACATACAAGCACTGAGATCAATCAAAATATGCCTTCATTCTTTGTTATGATTCTCTTACAAGTAAACTTTTATTTACCATGTCTACAGACTCTTGAATATCTCATTTAGACTGGTAACGTCTTCTCATTCATCTTCACATCCCACATCAAACAACTTATCTGAAAAATCCAATAAATATGTCATGTTTTTAAAGTGGTTGAGATTTCGATATATCCACAAACAATGAGAAAGTTGAATAAAAGTTCAGCCCAAAACAAATAGACCACTCAACCTTCTATTATCTCAGTCACACAACTTGAGGAATCTTTTTGAAAAACTCCTCAAAACAGGTGTTTGTTTTGCTCTCAAATTATCATTAAGAAAAGTTAGAATTCTATCATTAGAAATAGATCATTTATTGATTTAGAAACGGGTCTTTGTAAATATTTGTTCATATGACAATTTAGGTAAAACATGACTTGAATCGTATGGAACTAACAACACAACATGTCTTGCAATAGAAGTGTGCGGTTGAGAATAATTGTATTAAGTGAGATTTATTGGAATTTTTCATGATTTTTTAAAGTTTGACGTGACTTGCATTAATGGATTCAATCTGTGCTGAATTGATTTAATTGCAATGCTATTTTATTGGTTTAAAATCATGATCTTGGTAATGAATATTTTCTATTTGTATATGATAGAAAAATCTTCATTCCAAAATGCAAAGAGCTTATCTAAAAAGGTGGGCGGCTAGGAGGGAGGGGTAATGAACCGTGCTGTTTTCAATTTAGTTTATTTTAGGTTTGTATCAAATTATCATTTTAGTCCCCCAAATTTCTTTGCTAGGCTTATTATGGCAGAAGAGATTGCTTTTTGATACAATTATCTTTCTCTCATTAGATATTCTATTCAGAAAGAAGTTCAAGTTTTCTTCATAAGGTGTACTGTTTACAATCATGGGGTAAAGTCAAACAAAAATGAATTTATTTCTAGTTGCCAACTGATGGTACTTTTTTTCGAGTCTAATCTCCTAAAGATGAAATTAAGTCCAAAGAATTTCATTCTGATGATTTTTTCTAATATTTCAGCACTTTTTTCATTGGCATCATCAGGCAATAATGATACTTCATGTATACAATCGTATCTTTGACAATATGTAATAATAATGTAACGTTCGAAGAACGTTTCACTGCATTGCTGTTATGCAATGCGGTGAATGTTGGCATTATCTGGTTCTTTTACATGCCAGATGCTGTTATCTTTGACATGGGACCTTGGTTTTTGTCTCATCCGAATGACATATCTTGAAAGCCAGTGAAAAATAATTTCACTTGAAACTGCTTGGTTTCGAACCGGAGACCTCCTGCACGACAAGCGAGTGTGCTATCCATCAGGCCACTAATGCTCTCTTCTGTGACAATATGTACAGATATATTACCAAATAAGTTATTGGTTCCAAGATTCAATTTTGAAATAAATGATTCTATTTTGGAACAGAAGTCTTCGAGAATAAGTTTCCTTACCTCATAATGTTTTGTCCTCATACTAGAGGATCACGTCCTCATCCTAGAGGGCTCAAGTGACCAATTAAGCCCTCTAGGATGATGACGAAAAGTTATGAGTTAAGGAAACTTTTTCTCAAAAACTTCTGTTCCAAAGTAGAATCATTTATTTTAATGTACAGATATATTTATTTCCATTTTGATTGCACTTAAGTGCCAATTAGAAATTATACTATGAAAATACAGCCATGTGATTTACCTGTAAAAGGCTCTGGCAGAAAAGAAAGGCAATAATGACACCTATTAAAGCATTATCAACAAATCAAATTTTATGTCAGTTTTGAGGTTCGTTTCAATTATTTCAATACTGTTCATTGATAGTTTCAATGGAATGAATATCAAAAACTCAATCATTATCCAAATTAGTGCCAACAAGTGTAGACTACTTATCCCGTTATATCAGTCTTTTTCAGCCTAAAAATGTAATGACAGTTGTTGTTGATGACCAGGTGCATAGGTCAATGGCAAAGCTTAACATTTTCTTTATTAGTTACATGGCACTCTTAATGACTTAATTAAGTTTTCTAAATAAGGGTGTCTTTCACAGCCCTCATGTCCCAAGCTCTTTGTTGGATTATTCTGTTTTCATTTCATTTAGCACTCTTCAGGTAAGGCAAACACACTAATGCTTTACTCATTGCTTTTGATTCTTGTAGGTTTATGTTTGGTACAATTTAATTTCCTAGACTCCCTTCTGGCTTTTTCATTAGATAATTGGGATGGCTTTTTCCCACACACAATCATGACATGAGGGGTGACTTCAATAACAGTAAAGCACCTAGGCTTTATAGTGTGTAGACTTTGATCTATTTATCTATATTTGACAAGATTTATTTAAATTATTATTTTATTGCAAAACCATGACAACCAGTTTGAAATCAAACCTATATTCTAAAGAATGGCATTAGTCAAAAATTCAAGTTATTTGATAGAACTTAGTACTTTCATAAGGGAAATATCCTTATGCTGTTTGTAGGTCCATATTTTTTTAAATTCTTTTGGACATCTTTGTGTAGCTTCTAGTTCTACTTTCTAGCCTATGGTATCTTTAGAGTGCCATGAAATTTACTCAGATATGAACAAATGATATTGTAGTTGATTGAAATATGATCCAAAATGAAAAACTTGTCCTCAATAATCATTTTTTAAAAGAAAAACCCTGACTCATCAGATAACATCATGCATTTTTGATAGCTTCTTCAGAGTTTATTCTTCAATGCGTGCATAGCCTTGATGGGGTGTCTTGTCAGTTTCTGTTCTTCCACGCTTGACACAACAAAAGGTGATGTTGCAACTAGGAAGTGTATCTTGCTGATTAATTAAATAATTGCAGATTTAATTGATTCAGTGACATCTGATCCATGCTTGGAAAATATTTTTCATGAGATGTATCTACAATTTTTCTCTTCAATAAATGTTGTTATGTGAAAGATGTTGATTCATTTGGTCTTAATGCAAGTGCACAGGTTGAGGGAATGTTTAATTTTGCAAAAATTACAGACCTTAACATTTCAAAGGAAAGTTGTGAAAAAAATTCACCCCATTGTCTGAAATGTATCAAATACAATGTCATGTGACATGTATTATTTTCAAGCCTATAAAAAATAGATATAAAATGAATAGTGAATAATGATCAAAAAGAATAATGCATATATTAATTATTATACAGCATATGCACTGCACTGTAGTTAACATGGCTTTATAGAACAAAAATGTTTATATTCAATGTTTCATATCTGGTTAATTTCCACACTGTAATTTTGATCTGTGCTTACATGCTAAAGTTGAGGTTTTTTTTCATATTACTCAACTGATTCCATCTTTTGATGATAACAAAATAAGTGATTCATTATCATAATCTAAAACAGTTTGCAAAAAATTAACCCAAAGCTATCTTTGTTTGATTTTGTCAATCCTGGTCCAGCCATTAAAAGAGCCCTGATGAATAGTTTTATAGTGCATGGTTACTGCGTATTTTAAACAGATAAAAGTCTAAAAAGAGAAAACTATATACAACTTTCTTACAGTTTAATGATGGTAGGTTAGAATTGATATTCATGACCCCTATAATTTTTGAAATAAATTACCTTGAAATGTGCCGTTAATGAACTGTTTGTTCTTTCACTTTACATTTTATATATTGATGAAAAAATAGAACAGCCTAATTTAGATTTATCTAACCAGCAATGATGTCAATAATTACTAAAGGCTTTTGATCATAGACATAATCGAAAGTTCACTGTTAGAGAATATTTTTTGCGTAACTGTCAACATGATAAGATACTAAAAATTAACGGTCTTAATTGTTATCAGGCAATCAGACATGCGATGATGGTATCATGATTGAATGGGGTGACTAAATAACATTGGGAAAAGGATTACCAACCTATATTAGGAGCACCTGTACCCTATAAAATGTACCATGTGTTGAACAAAAGTGAGCATCCATATTGTTTCAGAGTGGAGTGGATGCTTCATTTTGTTTGTGCTCATTTCTAAGTTCAAAGTTTTTCTACAGGATAATAATATTACCATCTTCCTTTGTTATTACATGTCAATATGCAGTGAAGTTAGTGTGATTTAAAATGACATGTCTTCAAAAAACTCTATCAAAAAGTATATAAGCTACATGTACATGAAACATTTTTTTAAAGACTTCTTAATATTCATGACGATAGAGTTGATATAGTGACCTGAAAACCTTTTCTCTTCCTACTATGCAACAAAGAGGATCTTTATACAATTTAAAAATTGGCATTGAAACATGTGTAAAGTATACGTTTGAGAATTTACAACATGAAACTTTTTACCCTAGGTGGTCTAAGCACATGTAAGATATTTTTTGCAATTCCATTACTGCATTTTTTTGCTTTTTTTAAGTAGAAGATTATTTTTCTATATCTTGAAGGCTTAATGATATGACACATAATTTAGCATACAATAAATCCATTGTACCTGACATATTTTTCTGACAAGCTTTTATTAAAGGTTATATTTAAATTGTAACCTTATAATATCTACAGTGCTTTGTTTGAGCAATTGTACTCAGTTATTGGTATAAATGGGGACCTTGGGCTCCATTCAAACATATCATTATATTTACCTATAATGAGTTTTTGCCATAGAAACATTCTTTAGAAATGGACTAGATAATTTTTTAATTTGTTGTCAGGATTTTCAACTCATTCCATAAATAAGGGAAACTGAGTATCCATGAAATAGGTAACAAGACAATTCATAGTTATCATTGCCATATCTACTCTTTACCCCCACCCCTTACCTTTGTTCTTGGGAGATGACATTTCAAGATAAAATTTATCTACATACATTTATGCTATTATTATACTGGGTGATTTTAATTTCAACTTTTGTATCATGTTACACAATATGATCTACCCTCTCTTATAAGTTATAAATGCCATAATGTCATGCAATATCTGGTTCATAACTCAGTCAGTACAATGTGCCTTTATGTTCTTTTGATTCAGTTGTAATGAAGTATTGAATGTGATGAATAAATGTTGGTTTTTGTCTATTGAAAAGCTATATACACTATGTGTCAACATCTTTTGTTTTAGCAGGGTTTGCCCCTATTATTATACTTTTATTCTATAATCAAACATACTTGTTATCACTTAATTTTGACAACAGTTGAAAGAAAAATGGCTATCCTCTAATCTAAATTATGTCTAATCATTATAAATATCTTTAGCACTTACGAAAAAAAATATTTCAAAATGAGTCCCCTATTTCCAACAGATATGATCTCCACCCCCCATACCTCATAAAAAATGTTTCTTTGACAATGAATATCATATAGTGTCAAAGAAAAACACAAAGGTGATAGCCCGCCCATAGGCCTTCAGAGCATTGTGTGTCTCTTTTTTCTCCTAAAAAGATACCAAATTGGAAATTGTCTAAAATGCAAGTCCATTACTTAAAGCACTATAAGATACACCTGTTCACTACTACAGTCATGAATAGAAGGACAATTTGGACACTAAAGTTATAAAATATAGGGATTCATTTGAGTTTAAAATGCTTCAAGATAAACAGCAAATTATATTATGAACATTTTTAACATGTTAAATGTTGTCCCTTAATAATAAAATAATTGTAAACTTTAATTTACTTTTACATATATCATGCCGACTGGCAAAGAAATTAGGTGTTTTTTATGACACTATATGTATTTGCATCCTGCAATTAACCAAGATACTTAGGATTGCAGTTGTAGCATGTTTTCTGCTTGACACAAAAAAATGAAAAAAAAAAACTTGAAGTGTAATTTCAAGATTATTTATTGTGATTAGGGGTTATCTGAGTGTATTTTAAGATGAAATGAAGCAATTGCTAGCTCAGTGTTGAAAACTTTGCTTGTTTTAAGCTGTTATAAAATATAAGTAGTATTGCACAATAATGATTATGTCAGCAATTTTTTTTTCTTGACAGTACCAAGTTATAATTTTAACAACAAAGAGCGTCTTGTTATATTCTTTGTTAAGGGTTTTTCAAAACCAAATCTTTCCTAGTTCATCTGCTGGGGTCTGTGTTTCCTTCTTAAGAATTTAATCAAGCATAAGTAAAAAATGTTAATCTTTTACTTTCTTTTATGATAGAGACTTTTGCGCTAACTGGATCTTGGACAAAGCTTCAACCGCACAAAAACAACCACAAATGTGCATATTTTACTATAATAGTAGTGAAAGTTAAGCAAAATATATCTCAAAAACACCACACCTGTCATTACCATCTGCATTTATTTTTTTCGAATTCCCATTACAACTTTGTGGGTCTTTTTTTGTATCAAAGTATGATCAGATGGACAAAGACCATTATCAATGAACCAAGGACAGTATTTATCTTTTATTTTATCAATGCAAATATCAATTAAGGCTTTAGAATAAAAATCGTCATGATGTAAGAATGAAATTGATGAAAATTCTAAGTTTTTTTCTCTCACATTACTTGCATTGCATCAAACTGAGGTAACAAGTAGGCTTGCCACATCTATCATACTTTCTCCCATACTTGTATCAAGCGTCTTTGGCCTTAAGGGGTGGGCTGCAAACTGATTCATTGAAACAGTGACTCCCTGGGGAGACTTCCGTACTTAGGTGAATTTCATACAAGTATCATTAAGCTTTCAAAAAGGACAGTGAAAATTACAAGTGGCTATAGAAACCAAACGTCCGATAGATCACAAAGTGTCAAAGTTGTGCTTGTTATAAAAACTCAATGAGAACATTTATTAAGAAAGCATTGCAGTTTTTCTATTGAGACTACACACAAACCACTCGGCGCTTTTTATGTCTACCTGTAGGTTTTATGTCACATGACTTTTTAAACTAGGATGATCCATCATCATTTACACGCTGCGAAAAGACATGAATACAAGTAGTGTATAGGGAGATGATGAGCAGAAAGCTACCAGCATCATCTGCCGTCAAAGATCCATGAATAAGGACATTTTTAATATTAGTTTGTCATGAGAATTTTGTTGCTGGGCTGATTTTTGTTTGACATTGTGATATTCTTCTGTACTTATTGGAAAATTGGTATTTAACTCTACTTTTACCACAAGAAAGGGGAAAACTCATAAAAGTAGAAATAAGGATCAAGTCTATATGTGTTTTCATGGAACATACATGCAGAACAGGATATTGATCATTGTATTTTTGATAACAAAATTCCGGTAAGTGTCATCATCAAGGGTGACTTCAATGCTTCATTTTTACAAAAGTCTTACCCACTCATTCATTCATTAATACTTTGCCTTTTCATTTTTCTCATTCATTCATTTTTTTATAAAATAGAAGGCATGTATTCAAGGAGACTCGTTTTGTTCTTACCAGAATAGTATAAATGGTCACTAAAATGATGTCATGAATGTTCCTGGAAATGAAGCACTAGGAATGAAAAGAACCAATTTGAACATACATTGAGTTAAATTGATGAAGTATAGATTTTTGAAATTATTTCCTGATGACTTTTTCTAATGAGTGTTCAGGAACATTAACTATGACTCATTATAATTAGGATTTCATTGAAAACAGAACTCTGTGTGTCAAGGTAAGGTGACAATGTGGAAAGTTTAAGAACGCCCATTGGGAAATAAAACTTGGGAATTAAGGAAATCTTACAGTTATATTTATGTTAATGCAGAAGAGAAGGACTCTTATGTAAAAGTTCTGAAATTTCAAAGTATTGATCGAAGAATTGTTCTCTGGAAGATGACAATGTACTCAGCTAGAATGAATACTCTTAAGTAACTTGTTATGGCTAAGATGAATACACTTAAGTAACCAGTGAGAGGTCAATATTGAAATATCTATATGAGATTTCGATTTTGATTGAAGAAGATGACAGAAGGGTATTGTTAGTGTCAGTACAACATGCAGTTATTCAATAGATAATAGATTTTTCTTCTGGATATTTCAAAGAAGTACTTGACTAAAAGGATTTTGATATTGTCTCATCAGAAAAAAATATCACAGTTTAAGCTAACTGTTACAATGGGAGCCATTCATTGTTCAATGAAGTATTTTTGATTTGATAGGATTAAAAAATAATATGTCAAGTTGCAAAATTCTTACAACTTGATGCAGGATTAGTATTGATAATAAAGTCCAATATGATAATTGCCTCCCACCAACTAAATAAAAAAGTTTGTCATTCTTGCAAAACATGGTCAATATGCCATGTTTTGTATTCTAAACGCATGGTTAATACTGAAAATGAAAATCCACCAACAACACTGTCTCACAAGCTGGCTCAAAATTACTCATTCAGATTCTCTGAACCGTACTGTCCTCATCTTGATGTAACATTGTTTTAAGTTTGCAATATTGAGATTTTGGCATTGGTAAATGACTGTTTATCAAGCACTTTATCACCATTTCAAAGCAAACTCTGTATAGACTAATGATCCATATATACCTGTTAACAGACCCTGTGTCATTTTCCATTGACCAAAGAGCAATTACTGAACAACCATTAAAAGTAAATTTGGTGGTAATCGCCCCTTTTACAGCTTTATTTCTTTTACAGTTAACATCATTGGTTTCGCCAAAAGTTGCTGGATGTCTTTGTAAATGGTGAGATTCGACAATTTACCCTCGCCTGCTTGATTTGAAATCAAGCTTTAAATCTTGAAAGCAGATCACATGTCAATTGGTTTAAAATCAAACAACAAACATCAAAAAGAAAATAATCTTGTATCATTTCAGAGTGAGCCAAAATTGCTTGTTGAATTTCTTCTTTAACTGTAAAGTGCATTCAAAAGTACCAAACTGTCAGCTAATTTAGTATGTAGCATGGAAATGACACAAATTTATTTCTAGGTTTAACAACTGAATTTGTAAGCAACATCATATAAAAACCAGAAGCTTTTTCATTGTTACATATTTACCTGGAAATCCATTATAGCTGACCTAAAAATATGATTTAGCCCTTTATTATATAGCTAGTCAAAAAGGAGATGGGGTGTAGAATTACAAATTTATCTATTGTTATGTTTCTGTCCAGGGTGACATTTTGCATAAAATGCCCAAAGCTTCAGATCCTATTGATCTTGTGATGCCTTTTCTACAATGACTCTATGCTATTCCAATGCATTTTTATTGCATGATTGCATAATATTACATATAAGTCGTATATCATTGTCAGATGGGTATCTCTGAAGCTTTAAAAAAGGGAAATTGATACAGTTGGATTCGTGATGTTACATTTTTCTCTTTGAGACTGAGGCAATGTCAACTTGCATTTACATAACAACAATACTTGCAGCTTTGCACCAGCTTTGATGAAAAACCTTAAATTAAACACTCATTTTAGTGCATTCACTATATAATAAGGAAATCCAAATGATGCACACACAAAGACGTGTGGCTCCCACCTGTCCATTGTTCAACTTGTTACAATTTCCCTGTATATTTATACAGACCTTGAGGACTAGTGTAAAGCAAGCTGCTACCTTGACACTATATTTGTATGCAAAGTAAAAATCCAACTCTTTCTTTGCTTTATTTTTATATGGAATGCTCAGATCAGTCAAATGATAACTATATAATTTCCCAAGGGGAAATTTAACTTAAGCAAGAACACAAAGAATTTCTCTTGCAGAAAATTATACATCCTCTATCTAATGATAGATGGCATGTATTTTCAATAACAAAAGGCCATAGATTCATATCATGTATTACTTATGAACTCCAATTTCTCAAGACTTTTGTATCCAAATGCTATTAAATATTAATATTTCCCTCCTTTTCCTATTATGAATCAATAAGCATGCCATTGTTGTCACTAGGTATTTCCTTTTGGTACATTGAGACCATTCATAATATCCTTTTTATCATTGCCCTACTATTTACATGTCATGACATCTTCAAAGATTGTTATGAGAGCATGCAGACAAAGATGTAGTTTTGTTATTTCCTATAGCATACAAACATGGGGGGGTGGGGTACTTGTGTTTTGGGGACATTCTCCACAGTTTGGATATAAGACTTGTTTCAGTCAATGTGAAAACGAGTTGGGATCGAGAAGATTTATCTGACCGCCCACTCCTGTCCAAATTTCAGTAATATTCACACATTTTATACATAAATTACTGTTTGATCCTCTATAAATTCCGTGGACCTTGTGTGAATTCAGCGGGGAAAATCTTTTGCTCAAAACTAGTGCAAAAATGATGGAAAAAAAATTGAATTTGGAACAGTGATATCAACAGGTTTTCAGATAGAACCCCATTCAGGTAAGATGCAATTTACTACTTGAAAAGTGTGAATTGAATGAGCATTATGATACATAATGTACCAGAAACAAAAGAATTTGACCCACATGATATCCACCCATGTGCACCCTGGTGAGAAGTAGCCTAACCAGCTGTCATTTCTTTATTCCACTGCTTATACATGCAAGTTACTTGCATATGCTCCTCAAGTTAGAGTGGCAAGCCGCCCATGGGACATCATATCTACCCTGATGAATTCTTCCTTTCATTTCAACGCAAATCATAGCATGCAACAAACACATGGCTGACATACAAAGATCATCCGGCCTGGACAGAAGGTCAACGGATAAGTTTAAAAATTAATGTACGATGGCATGAAGGGCTATTCAAAAGTGAGAATAGTACTGTTATAAATGTTAATATGAAATAAGGAGATTTTTAAGTGTTAGGTGAACTGTGTAATTTTTGATTTAATCCCTTCAAAAGAATTGAACATCATATTGCGACCTTCAAGAGTTGAAAGTCAAATAATGTTTCTGCTGTAGTTTAAAGGCATGCTTTTATGGGTGCAATATATTTGGTTCTTGTACCTCAATTTTGGATCCTAAGCACAAGGCAGTGAGAGGAATCAATTCTTTATCATGTCAAGGCTGTAACAATAATTTTGATTTAGTGAGGACTTGTGTTCACAAAGAAGTGTTTGTTTTCAAGGGCAAATATACTTTTATAAGCCAAGGACTCTTTTCAGATATTGCATCTTAACCCATAGCATAAGAAAATGTCCAAAACTTTCTGAGACATAGCTACTTTTATCTATCTTCAGCGGGTCAACTTGGAATTAATTTGGTGTTTTTGAAAGTATACATGTAAATCACAAGGTGTTGGTTTTTGAACTTTGCAGAAACAATCCTGAAGCTAATAGTGAG
Source organism: Pharyngocirrus eroticus (assembly GCA_033118115.1). NCBI lineage: Eukaryota > Metazoa > Annelida > Polychaeta > Saccocirridae > Pharyngocirrus > Pharyngocirrus eroticus. The sequence goes on from JAVSBT010476756.1 coordinate 13,449, forward strand.
TCACCTCTTGATGACCTTTAAATAATTATAGAATTAGCAAACAAGTTAACTTATATAGATAACACTAAACACTGTCAATGAACGCATTTTCATTGTGTAGATGAGGTTAAAAAATAGTTCAATATTATAAAGAGAACTTAATCACCTTGTTTTACACTTTTAATTGAATTATTTTTAAGTGGATAATTACCGACTTATAGTTCATACATTTTCATTTATTCATAATAAGCAATTTTACTAGAACTTAGAAGATAAGCTTTTAATTGTTGCAGGGTGTTGAAATCTTTTGAAATAATTGATAAAGAACAGACAAAGATTAAGCTATCATAATGCTGTTGCATTCCGGTACTTATTTTAGCGATGGCCTACAGCAGACACTAATTATTCCAACAGTTTGTAATCGTTCTCTCCATCCAGACAAAAACTTTTGATCATTTGATCATGGATTGTTTCCTGTTTGTTTTTCATCATTGGTCCCCCATTTCATCTCTTTTTGTACCTAGTGGAGTGGAAAACAAGATAAACAATACTTTCACGGGCGTCATCATTTGACTAAAAGCACACAATAGAAACCATACATAGTTGGCTATTTAACTAGCATTTCTTTGTTGGGAGAAAAGAATGATGGGGTATATAATTAGTACTTTTATTCTGAGGAGGCACAGTCATGTGCCAGAACTGAACAGAAAAACACCACAGAGAATAGACTACAGGGATTTTTAACTCAACAATACTTTGTCTTTTTAATGAAACAAAGGTTCACAAATTTTTTAATTCAGTTGTGAAAGAAGCAAAGCGCAGGTGTGTACTCTTGGTTGATTTGAAGCTAATTTTTGTTCTAAAATTCAAATAGTCTATGTGGTGATAATGTACTAGATTGTTGACTTTTGACGTTCCAGGTTTATGCATACTTTATATATTGTAATTTTTGTTCAAATGCTAGGAATACCTTGCAAGGGGCACAACTATCTATATTCTCTTTTGAAATTAACTGTATGTTCCCGCATGCAAGGGAAAACAAATTCAATGAGTTACTTTTTTTTGCATATATAGCCATAGAGTTATGAATAGTTCATATGCATATTAAAAAACACATTTGTCTCAGAAGAATTTTTAATGTAATACATGACAATTTCTTTTTATGTCATATAATCAACTAATCATGTTTGGTGATTATTTTATTTATTTTACTGTTGAGTTTCTTAATGATAATCTGTTGATATTTTGTGAGTCTGTTTAAAGAATCCTCCTCAAATCCCAAAGTGCTGTTTGATAAAATTTAATTTGATTTGATTAATGATCAAGATTATTTATTAGACATGTATTAGTTTTATATTGGTTTCAAGTTTCATACACACATGCGCCAGACTTTAAGAGTATTTTTTCAAAACAAACTAAAAGTTGTTTATAGGAAAATAAAATCAATGTCATAAAACAATAAACATTACCAGGTTTAAACAGAGCATGAGGATTGATAAACTTTTATAGGGCTTCTAGGCATAGCCAATATGGTTGGAAAGCGCTATTACTTCAATCAAAAATACTGCCAACTTTTAGTTTCAATGTTATCTTGCTGTGTCTAATAAAAAACTTTGATTTTTTCATTTGTTTTCTAGGTAATTTCATTGAGGATAATATACAGCTGTTGGCCTATGGGAAAATGTCCCCAATCATGCAGCTACACTGATAAAGGAGCAACAAGGATTGAGGTGAAAGGACATTGGGTGACCAATTCACGCTGGTACTTCATTTTGGTGGCAGGTGACACAGCATCTAGTCATATTATTTCCATGGGAAAATGTCCAGAGTATGAACGCTGGTATTGATTAGCAGATGAGTAGAGTAACAGTGTTACAATAAGCAACGACCCTTTAAGAGCATTTGATACAATAAGAGTAAACTTGACAGCATTGCTTTTGGGATGACATTTAAATGATTTAAGCAGAATTCTAGGATAAGGAACCATTGAAAGAGCTGACTTGTTGATAGAATAATTGATGTCAAGTAGACTGGACACCATAAGATTGGAGTTAAGACTTAAAGGATGTCAAAGTATAGATGATACTGGAGTGGGACAGCTGGATTTTAAGAACTTAAGACAGTTTGATAAGGGTTTAGTATATATTCCTTGTAACCCTTTAGAAGAAGAGAACTTTGTATTCATGTATGAAATCAGGACTTGGATGTTGGAATGTTAAGCTATATGAGCAGGAAAGATGTCTAATATCCGAATGAATTCAAAATTCTTCACAGTTCCATTTATTTTGATGTTTCTGTTACATTTGACCCAAGGGCAGGAAAATACAATTAACTTTGAAATTATAGAAGAGCAAGATTCTGACACCAACATTGGTGATGTCAAAAGTGAAGCTAAACTGGGTGACACTTACAATGGAGCTACGTATAAATTTATTGAAAATGAAGTGACACCATACTTCAAGCTGGCAGAAGATACTGGAATACTTACAACTTCTGATAAAGCTTTAGACCGTGATGCAGAAGGTGTATGCAAAGGAGAGGAGGATTGTGTTTTAACTCTTTCCGTTAGTGTGTCTAAAATAGGGATGAATCCCTGGATAATAACTGTTAACATCAGAGTTTTGGATATAAATGATAACAAACCATCTTTTTCACCGGGTGTGTTAATTCGAGATGTTTCAGAATCCAGAGCACCTAGCAAGGATGAAGCTGATTTCTTGTTTCCACTACCCTTTGCTTCAGACAGCGATAGTCCAGAAAATGGAATAAAAGATTATGAACTGGATACAACGTCTGACAAATTTGCTTTATCCAAAAGGCGGAATCAAGATGGAAGTTTTGAACTCTATCTAAATTTAACAGGGTCACTTGACAGAGAGATTCAAAATCAGTACGAATTTCACCTGATTGCTTATGACGGAGGTAGCCCAGCAAAATCAGGGATTTTGAATATTACCATCAATGTTGAGGACTTTAACGATAACAAGCCTGTGTTTGAAATTAATCCATATAATTTCAAAGTCTTAGAAAATGCTACTGTTGATACAATTATTGGACAAGTACATGCTACAGATAAAGACACTGGATCAAACCAAATAATCAAGTATGAGTTCACACAAGGTACATCAAATTTTTACCGTAACACCTTTGGAATAGACCCTAAAACTGGAGAACTCAAAATATTGGGCAGGCTAGACTTTGATCAAGAAACGGGGCAGAGTTATACTCTAGAAGTTGTAGCCCAAGATTATGGAGTCAATACCCAGTCTGCAGAAACTACAGTGATTATTGAAGTGATAGATATAAATGATAATGCTCCCAATATTCAACTAAATGCACCAGAAGATGGAATACTGAACATTTTGGAAGAAGAATCCAATGATGGTTCAAAATTGCAAGCCTATCTTACTGTGATAGATGTTGATAGTGGAAACAGTGGTATTTTCAATTGTTCCGTAAGTGAATCAAACTTTCAGATCAAAAAGAAAAGCGAAACAGTGTATGGTATATATACAAACGCTACTTTTGATCGTGAAACAAAAGACGCTTTCAATTTACATTTTGTTTGTGTGGATAATGGAAGTCCCTCCTTAAGTTCTCAAAATATTCTTAAAGTGAAGATACTAGATATTAACGATCATGACCCTGTGTTTGACAAACCATCTTATTCATTTGCCATATCTGAAAATAATGTTATCAACTACCAGGTTGGTCAAGTAGTAGCCACCGATTTGGATGAGGGGCCTAATGCTACAATCACATATTCATTAGCAAGTGATTCTGACAATAGTTTTGCAATTAATGCTACAACTGGGGTGATCACAGCAATAAAAGTTATAGATAGAGAGAAAATTGGAGAAGAAAAGATTGTACTTCAAGTCAAGGCAAGTGATGGCGGAAAACCACCAAGAACGGCTATCACCACGGTGGAAGTTACTATTATTGATGTCGATGACACCAATCCAACTTTTGTAAAAAATTTGTTCAATTTTAGTGTGAGAGAAAATTCGCCAGCCTCTACAAGTGTAGGGAGAGTTGAAGCTACAGACAATGACTATGACCCAAAAAATCAAAATTTCTATTTCAATTTAAGGTCTCCAGATTTTATAATTGATCATGCTACAGGTTTGATTTCAACAGTAAGATCTTTTAACAGAGAGGACACCGATCTTTACACTCTGACTGTTACAGTATCCAGTAAAAACAAAAGAGATGAAGTCAATTCTGCAAAAGTGCATATTCTCATAACTGATGTGAATGAATTTGCACCAATATTTATATTCCCCAACATAAAGAATAACACCATATATATCTCCAACCACTTGCCAGTTAAAAGTTTTGTGGCTCAGATTGTAGCTCAAGATGCAGACTTTCAGACTGTTACTTATTCAATCTTAAGTGGCAATGATAAGAATGAGTTTTCCTTAGCCAAAAACGGAACAATGACAGTTAAAAGACCTCTGGACAATTACCATGGTACGTTAATACACTTAAAAATCATGGCAGTTGATGATGGTCAACCCAAAAAACAGATTGTCACAGACCTTTTTGTGAACGTCAATAGTACTGTGATTTACACAGGTCCAACCCCGTCCCCAAACACGGGAACTTCAGAGGACGATGAAGTTAGAAACATAGCCATTGGTGTTTTGGTGGCATTTGTGTTCATTCTTATAGTGTTAGGAATTTTGATATATTTCATGCTTAGAAGACGCACTCGAGAGAAAAAAATGGCTGCAGCAGGTCCCAAGGCCTTGGTTCATTATACACAGAAACAAAATGATATTAATGAAAACAAAAACTTAGCAGGATTAAAGTTAACAATAAAAGGACAAGACAATGGTGCAGGTTCTTTTAATGATGAGAAAAAGGACAACCTTTATTCAAATGGATATGTAAAAAATAAGGTAAGTTTAAGATAAATTTCTTTTAAATCTTTCTTTTCTATTTTTATGATTGATATATTTCAGTAGCCATTTAGAATAGGCTACTTTTTGATGCAACTCTTTCTACTCTGTGTAAAATACTTTCCCCATTGATATACTAATATCCTTAGACTTTTTCAAACTACATATACTTTCACTCCTCCGTGTAAAATACTTTTCTCATTAATAAGCTATAATATAGAATTTATACTACTTTTCCTAGAATTTTAAATCCCAAGGTCAGACTCTTTCTTTTGACCTTGGCGACAGCTGAAAGCCAAAGACAAACTTTATTAGCCTGGGGTGAAAGTGTTAAGTACTTTGTAATTTGGAACATATGGCTGCGTAATTGTCCCCCCTAAGTTATATCCTCATGGCATCTGATTCAAAGGGCGGCACCTGTTTGCATTTTATTATATTTAAAGCTCTTTCTAACAAAATCATGGTTCTATATCAGTGAATTTACTGGCCACGCACTCTCTTGAAAAGCAAATTTTAACTTAAATAAAACAACTCATTATTTTCCAATGTTTTTGGCATTGAAATGCCAAGCAAACTTTGACCGTTGTACACAATCACTTTTGTTTGTTTATGTTTTGAAATGCAAAAAAGTTATTCTTTCTCTAATTAAAGTTGAAAATTTGATACAATTATCTACATAAAAGAAACCATACCAAAAATGATGTGGTTTTTTTCTGGCTTGGAAAAAAAGAGAAGAAATGGGAATGCTGTGGTAAAACTATATCTTGCAAAAAGGTTGTGCATTTACCAGTACCTTTGCAATCTCCTTCTATTGCCATACTATTTAACCATGTGAGAGCAGACCATTTTAAAAAGTTGTCAAGTTAGTCAACATTAATTCCATACCCCCTAGAGTGACCATGCACATCAAAATCTTCTTATTTCAGGATACTGAAGTGGTTGTTATGCATAGAATTTCAGAAACATGCACTATCATGTATATGGTATGAAGTCCCAAGAATTCCTAGAAGTGTTAACATGTCAGAGAATTTACTTGAAATCTTTGATCTTTGCTTCATGTTTTTAGTGGGGGTTGTTGAGCAAGTAGCAGATATTTATCAATAAAATTCAAACAATTTAAGTAAAATGGGTTATTTCAAGTAATTTCCAATGTTCTGACATGTTAACAATTTGCATAAGTGAAATATACAAAAAGTAATCATGTACATTACCTCTTCTTAATGCCAAGGAGAGTAAAGGCTAATACATATTTTGTCAACTTTGGAATATTATAAATTTTAATATCTATTAGTGGATTACAATTTTCTTTGTGGAACAGGCGGCTAAAAGTTTTAATATGTCAGGATCTTACAGTCTGTTTGTTACATTCATCATCAGGGTATTAAACCTATACTGAAATAATCAACAGATTTTTTTTCTGTCAACTTAGAGTGGGACTCAAACCCATGACCTTAGGATAACCATATAAAAATCTGTTGATGACATGAATATGACATATATTTGAAATTCTGCCAATTTGGGACTTATTTAGTTACAGAGAATGTTTTATTCTAAAAGAAAAAAAAATCGGTATTCCAAATGACAAAATGTGTATAATGTATGTACATGTGTTATTCTTATACAGTCTTTTGCATCTGCATGTTTCCTAATATTGCTTTGATAGAATGAAAGTAACAGATATGTTTTAACAATGCTTTGCAGCTAGATTTTGCTTTTGTGGTTCACATTTGTTTGTTAGGAAAACGTCTTTAAGTTAGAATGTTTTATGATGACTATTCATGTGTTTTCAAGATATTTTTTGTTTTGTTTGGCATGGATTTGTATACTGATTTTCATGAAAACTCAAAACTAATATGTGAAGGATTTAACTCTTTCTTAGGTATTGAAAACAACATTCATTTTTTTGGTTAAACCTAATTTCATCTCAAAGGCAGCCTTTTCAAAATAAGGTGCTATGTTTTGCCTGGTATATATTACAAATTTAGAAATAATCAGCTTTAGCAGATTTTTTTTCATAATTAATTCATACTTTGGACCAGGCTGGTAATAAAGCTTTTCTGGAATATAATTTGGAAGAGGAATTTATAAGAATTTTTATTCTTAAACTAACTAAGGTGATGGTTATGATTAAAGCCAACTGCTTTTATGGGCTAGTTGGCAGATACATGTCTTATTATGATACATTCTGATACAGATTTACAGTCTTATTTTGGGACAAATGTATTTCATCAACAACTTTAAAGTAGAAAATAAAGAACTACTGTATTGTTTATCAACACCAGATCAATCAATCTTTAGAAATAATTAGAAGATCTATAGAAGATAATTTTTTTCTTTCTTGCACATGAATGTTTCTGTTTCAATTTCCCATTTGATACAATTGTTTTGTGTATAATTATTATGATTACTGCACCTATGTTTGTAAAGTTCACCAGTTTGAAAATAGATAGTGGATATGTTGTATATATTTGGTTTCCTCTAGATCTTTTTAATGAATTCTCCCCCCTCCCCCCAAAAAAACCAAATAACACACAAAAAAAACTGTCTGAATACAAGTAAATTTAATAGCAGCATTAAACATTATAAATATAGATTCACTTTGTGCAAGAAATTATTGAGAAAAATAGTCAGATGTATTTTGACCAAAAGAAATTACATAAAACTTTATCTCAATCATAATTATGTCAGGTTTTATTCTTTGCTACAAGAGACAAAATAATGGAATTATTGTGAGATGCAAAACTTTACTCATCATATATGTATATTTGAAACTATTACAGAATAGCAAAAGACAATAACTTTGAACTAACATTTTTTTGGTTGTTTTTAGAAGGATTCTGAACAAGTTCCCCCTAGTGAGAAGGACTCTGACAGTGGAATGGGAACAGATGCATCCCCTGGTAGCCAGAGTACTCGCAGCAGTCAGAGTGCAGATGATGCAGATTCAAGTCTCAGTGTTTCTAGTCAAGCAAAATCTGAGGGTAAGTGACTTGAATTAAACCCATGATTTGGATCCATATACATCTGTAGGGAACTAGTTTTAGCTAGCGGGTTCAATTATCTAGTGACATAACTGTATCCGTGTCAAGTTTTAGCTTTTTTTGCTAATGTCTAAGGGAAAAAAATGATTACCAAATAAAGTATTTTAGAAAATAAATCTAAGTTCTGTAGTCAATATTTATAGAGTACAAGAATGTGGGTTTTTTCGAAACTCCCTTTTATTCAGGATCAAAGATTGTAGGATGAATATTAAGCAATCTATAATGTGAAGATTAGCAAATTACTAACGGTTAACAGGATATTTTTATTTTGTTCTAATGACTATAGCTACAGAATATACCAATGCTCAGATGTAACCCACATATAAACACATGAATATTAAGCTTGACCTCTTTCTTATTTACCTGGTGCAATTATTTCACTTATTTATGCATAAAACTACCTGTATCATGGTTGTTTCTTAGAAACAGCTTTTAAATATCTCAAAATGATATCTGTATGAGTCAATCATTTTACCTAATGGTTTGGTTACATGTATTATGGCATTGTGTATGGTATTATGGGTCTTCCTTCTCTTTTTTTATGGGAATCACACAGATTTGAATCCTATAAATTTCCCTTAAAAGACTCCTTTATAGAATTTAAATGGAAAAAAAATGGTCTGGTAGTAAGCTTCATTTATTGCCCAACATTATGATTTTTCAAACATAAAGGGAAAGATGAAGCTGTGACAAGGCACTTTAATGACTTTTTGTTCAAGGACAAATACACTTTATAACGGAACTATGTCTTAATAAGAAATGTTCTGTTCTAAATCATTAAATTTGTAACTTGTTGATAAATTGGCATAAATCTGTCTATTTTTCTAATAATTATTTTCTTTCCTTTTCCTGTATTAGGTTCTACCCCATCCATTTTGAAAATGAAATGCTACCATCCTGCAGGTCACCACAGACCAATGGGTAGACATCCAAGTTTTTCTGAATGGTTGAAAACTGAAGGCAAATTTTTAAATAAAAAAGGGCATTCTTATAAGGTAAAAGACACTGAGAGTCCCCATCAATCCCCTCAGCCATTAATCCCCCAGAGCCATCCAAGTCCAGGAGGATCTAAAACTGTCAGATTTAGTGACCCACTGTTTGCAATAAGACAGAGTTCATCAGAAGATGAAAGAACAGCATCTCCATACTCAGAAAGAATGTCACCTTTCGGTGAGAGGAATTCTCCCCATAATTTTGTGAATATCCCTCAAAGAGTTTCACCCTATATGGAACCAATCCCACCCCCAGTAAGACCACAGACACTTGGAGTACAATACTCCTCTCCAGATGTGCTAGGTGAAAATTATGTGAATCCAGCTTACTCCAGACAACTGGATGATGAACTAAATGAACAAACTTTAGCAGTCCGACATCTAACACAAGGTGGCAGGACTGTTGACAACTGGCCTGATGGAAGTGTTGTATGAGTTAACAAGTTGTATTAAATTCATTTACAGTTAACTTTTATCCTCAAAAAATGACAAACTATCTGTGATCCTTGGTTAAAGAATATTCATATTAACATTTTGATAAGGTACTGAATATTCAAAATGTCCTAATAGCAACAACATATCCATACTATTTGGGCACTGGTATCATAGAGCTTATCTGGTATAATTACATTAACACTGTTGTACATTGCATTGAAACAGTACGATAAGTTCCATTATGTATTCTATATGAATGTCATTGTCAGTTTAAATATTTTTTCAATTTATTTCACATCTAACAAAATGTTAGTGTGCACATCCATTCGCAAGAACTGCCTTTTTCCTACACATATTTTTTTGTGCAAAATAACACATTAAATATTGAATTTATTCATGAGTTATTTGACAATTTAAGTAACAAACCCTTACAACCCACCATAATATTGGATAAAAAAATTGTATGTATCAGTTGTAAATATAAATTGTAGATTTAAATTATGATGATTATGTATATTTAACAAACTATTTATTGGCCCATGAGAAATTGTATAGAATAGTTACAAATGTGAAAGAATGTTTAACAAATTCTTTTCCACTTGGGAAAGATTGATTGGAAATTATCACTGAAATGTTAGATGAGATGAAATACTTTTCATTTTATATCATTATGATTCTTGACAGGATCATTTTTCCACCTATGTATTATTTTTTGTGATACATGTATGTATATTTCATGAAATTGAATAAAAACTAAAAATACATTTAAATCACTCCCTAGTGCTATTGTTTTTTCAATATTCCCTTTTACTCATATTGACTCTGTTGAAAAAAATCAGTTCTATCAGACGTGCAAAGATTTAAAGGGATTCTATATGCATTTAAACCCATTATATAGGTTAGCTATCTGTCTGATACCCAAACCTCCCCCCAATGCTCATTTATATCATTACAACATTCAAAATAGAATAGCAGTAAATAAAATCCTAAGCTATACAGTCCCTAGACTAATGTTAACATGGTTTTTTTTGTAAAGGCGCTAGTTTCTGTATTATGATCTATTTATTTTTGACAGTATAATTTCCTTGAGCAACAGTCACAATTATACCAATAAACTTTCACTTATATAAGATAATAAATGATTAATCACTATTACTATAACTGCAAACCAGGACACCACCCTTTTTCTTTTTTATGAAGGTTATTAATGTACATTTGTGAAGCTAGAAAAGGCTGCAACGCGTCTTAGCACTGGTTCAAAGTATGCTAGCATTACTGTATCTTCCAATCAATCTATCGATCTTCCAATACTATGCGTGGTCATGATGACGACCATAATGCATAGGTGTGCTTGCGGTGCCAGGCTAAATATAACTACAGCGCCATTGCAGCAAGGTAAACACTTATCAAATAATGAATCCAGATCCATCACTATAAGACAAAGGGGGTTAAAAAATGTAACCATCATATTGCAGACTGTATCCCTTTAAGACTGACAAAGTCAAACACTGATAGTGAATTTAGCTTGGCTAACACCAGATGGCAAATCAGACAGATCATTTTGTTTTTTTGTTTTATCTCATTGAGTTTTAGATTCAGATCATATCATTGACACAGAATTTGTCAAAAAAAATTGGATACAAAATATTGACCACATTTTGAGTTTGGTTTATGAATAATCCTGTTTTTGAGTGTGATATTAACAGGCGTTCCATCTTTAAAATGACGCATTTCTCTCACAATTATAGACAGGTACCGGACCGGACAATAATATTGATAAGCTTTATCGGGTACGTGTCAACCGGTTGCCTGCTCGGCTGTAGCTGTCAAACCTTATTTAATAACTAATATGTAAGTGAAAGATTTTAGCCTGTAAATTTATAAATGCATTCGAAACCGAAACAGTTATAGTAGACATATAAGTTTATAAGATCACCATACTTTTTGACATTGCTTCCAAGTTCCATAAGTAATGATTCTAGTTTCTAAACCCATTCAGACTTCAGTCCCGTTCACCATCACTGAAAGTGAAACGCCAAGTCCCCCTATAATGTTAATACATGCTAATTGCTATGATCTACTTTGCCATTTAGACTACAACTATGGTCTTGGGGGTTGTCGTTGTTGGCGTTGGTATTGCAGGTCGAGTGCGGATAAGAGACATTGGCCAGGCAAACCAATCTGATCAACCCCTCGAAACAACACTTGTGGGATACGTATCAAGGTTGGTAGCCTCTTTTTGATAAATCGTGATATGTAAGGCCACTAAGGCTTAAACTAAGGGATATAAGATGGTGTGTCATTGTGTATGATTACCAAATAAATATCACAACTAAATTTGATACATTCCACAAAAATATTGCATTTCAGTACTATCAATCATTCATGTTATTAAGTTATAGATGTGTGCACTGAAAGTGAAACTTAAATAGCCTATATATAGGTTTTGTGCAGTCACAGTGCCATTGAAAAAGCTGCAAATGATAAAATGTCCAACCTTTCATAAATAAATAAACCAGATGCGTCTTCATTTTTAGAAGAAAAATAGAAATTGATGGTGTAGAGCAGATAGAAAACTTGGAAACAGCCCTTGGAAGAAAGGATGTGAATATCATAATTATTTGCACAGAAAATGCAAGACATGAAGAAATAGCCAAGTGAGAAACTTTAAAGAAATTTAAAAATCGTCTTCAATGTTTGAAATGATTGAATTTTGTTGCATGTCGTGTCTCATTTTCGGCTACCATGTCTTTCAGGCCCTAATCATAAAGTATTGTTTTTTCCACATAACTAGGAAAGCAATAGAAGCTGGCAAACATGTACTGGTTGAATTCCCACTTGCACTTTCTCATGGAAAAGCTACTCAACTTTTATCACTAGCCAAAGAAAAAGGTGAGTTGTTTTTACAAGGGAACAGGGAATTATTTTTTATGTAATCTTCCATATCATTGAATAAATTCATAAATGTTGAAGGGCATGGAAGAGGTACAGGGCCTATATATATACATATACTATGGGAGAACAGCTAATGCTGAATAGGCCACCCTGTATAAACATTTTCCAAATAAAAAATAAAATAAATGCCTGCCAACTGGAAGTAGCCAATGTACTCAGAAATGTAACAATTGTGATGGGAAAAACATTATTGACTGATGGCCTTATAAACTTCCATAGGTTGGTTAAGATATTTTTTAAACTGTTCTTATTAGAAAATATTTACAGTATCACAAAGTTATATGTATATAGTGACTGACATATATTGTTTTACTAAGGTTATTATTCAGCTTTCACTTTTGGTATTGTTTCACATTTTGCTCATCCTAATTTTCTTATGAAATTATGAAATTACAAAGATACTTATTTTTAAACTACAACTTTCTAGATGTGGTATGCTATGAAGAAGACATTGCATTGCTTACAGAGTCACACATGAAACTTAAACAAATTGTTGCTGAAAGTACACCTTTAGCAAGTGGGGAAAATAAGTTGATGGGTGAGTTATACATGAAAAGTTGTGGTGTGCATGTTATAAATTGTTACCTTCAAGTCAAAGTCTCATACAATTATAATGACAAAAAAGATTTTTAATTTGAAGGTGATGAAATATTGTAATATATATTGATAATCATAAATTTCTCAGTTCTCACTTTAGTTATCTTTAGCGTCTTATCTTATTTCGTAAAGCTTATTGAATTCTTTTTGGTTATGAACAAGTGAATTAGGATGATAGTGGCTTTAAAAATGTCTGAGCTAATCCTGGTACCTTAATCAAAAGATGACAAAGAATCTTTAACATACTCTCATATAGTCTAGCTAAGATACACTTTAATAACCAGATATGGCTCGCTCCACAAGGAAAGAGAAATATTTTGCCCAAGAATGATAACAATTATATTTTTTTTACAGGAAAGTTTAATGGTTGGATAGAAGACTTGAAAAACAATGGCTCTCCTTTCCATTCCTCAATTAGCCAAATCCATAGAATGTTGTCAATATTTGGAGAAATTGTACCCTCAGAAGCAAGTATCAAAAGATCTGAAGATATGGTTTTAGCAGAAGCAACACTTCTCACCAAAGATAAAAAGTAATACTTTTTTTTTCTTGTGAATAGATCTTTTGAAAATTGAGCATTATATTAGGTGTTTTGATATGGAATGTTAATGTTATGGAATAATGGTAAGAAATACTTCTTGTTTTCTCGTTCAGACCACTCAAAATAATTGTAGACCGAGGAAATGATCCTGACAGAAGAAGAAATCCAACATTCTGTTATAAGTTTGAAGATGGTTCAGTTTTGACAGAAGTCCCACCTTCTCAAGAAAGTGCAGACCAGCCTAAAAAGCCTGGTATGTAGTGAATTTTGTCCAAATATAGATTTGATAATGTTGTCACCTAAAATTTAGTACCTAAACTGTTCTATGTCTTCCATAACTCATTAACTTTTGTATTATATCTTGATTCCTTTCTGCTATGTGCTGACACCTGTTGGTAGCAATAGAAGCAACAACCCGTAGAAAACATTGCGAACATTTGAATAATCTCCCCATACTCCATCTTGTTTTCAGGATTATTTCAACAAGACTTCCTCCAGTTTCTTCAATGTGTGAAAGACAAGGCAACGAAATGCACAAATGAATATTATACATTAAAGGGACTTGAAATCGCTGATGCACTGGATGAGCTTGCAAGGAAAAATCCAAACTCATCTTTATGATGGCTCAATTTAATGTTGAATCTGGTGAAATTCTCAATCTTCAATAAAATGTTGTCATTTTAGTATTTACAGTATTGTTTTATAGTTATTTATTTTCAAGAAAAATATGAAGAGTTTATAAAAAAAATATCACATAACATGAGGTATCTCAATTTTTTAGGCCAAAATTAGATTGATATTTAAAATACATGTAGTTTAATTATTCCTATAAAATTAAATGCTTGTTTGCATAGGTGAGTGGCATTATCAAAGAGTTGCAGGTAGTCCATATATTACAAGTAACCAAGGAATCCTTCCAATTTCTAGGAATGTATTTTTGTGCCACCAGATGGCATCCCTGGAGACTAGATGATGGCCTCCAATTTTTTTTCAATTAAAGCTAGCCATACTACAAACGATAGTTTTGATTTTACCATCTCATGAGAAAATATTAACATATCATTTCTTAGTTTAAAAAAAAGTATTGTCCTTTGTGGAAACCGTTGATTAATTCTGAAATTATGTTTTTTATGGGAAGGATAATCAAGTACAATTGACGTGACAGCTGCAAAGAAGTCGATGCATCCGTATATTACTGCACTTGTATACCAAACAAACTTTCACATCTCTTGTTTAGAAGGTACAGCCTGGTACAATGACATTTTTTGTATAGTTTGGCATAACTATTTTACAGACTGATTTTTTAATCGGCGATCATATGATCAAGTTGTGGGAACTGATGTAAACTTCTACACAAACAAAATAACCGCAACATACTTAAAGCTATGATGTTCCTTGATTAATGGAGTTTCATCAAAGCTATTTAATTGTCAATAAAATATGCTCTATGGTTTTATTCATTCAGAGAAAAATGTGCCTGGGTGTGGTACTAGTAGATTGCACACATTTCGTGGGAACCGGCGTCTGAGACAGGAAATGCTGTAACAACACTGCTGATTGGTTTAGAAAGCCATGCTCTTGACCTCATTTGTCTCTTCATGGAACTGTCATGCTGTCTGCTAAAATCTCACACAGTCACTCACAGCAGGCAAAACTTCTAGGAACGGTTAGATATTTACAACATCGACCCATTTTGAGATGAGAGAGAGGTTTGCTGGAGATTTTTTGATATACTGTCTACACATGATATCACAGGAAGAGCGACATAAAGCGAGCAAAATTACATCACAAATTTGACACAAGTTTTTTTAGGCCATACTACAAATCATTCATCCTCCTCGAAGTCCCAATACTACAACATTGCTAGTAGAATTATGGCATCGGATGAGAACATAATATTGTATTGGCAACTCTAAATACTTTAAATATAGTTGGCTGCACGAAATCGATTGTTGCATTGGATTTTTTTCCTTAAAAAACCAACACAGTACGTAATACTATTGAGACTGTGAGCAAGCAGCACTACATGTTAAGAAGCTCGTGCGATTGTCACCTTGTGGCGGTTTTAGTAGATGGAGATAGAAACTGATTTCTTCTTGGATAGAACTTTGACCCTTAGGATAAATTTACCAATAATTGAAACTAGACAGAGTCTACGAAAGGGAATTTCGGCAGAGATGCCATGTAGCTGATTTATAAAAGTTATATTTTGAAAGATTATTTAATTTTTCGTGTGTACGGATTAATTTCCTAGGATTGGGGCTTTTTATATGTGATTACGTAAGAGGTAAGTAAATTGTTGTAACCTGGCAATTCATGCCATAAACTTGTATAATATCTGAAATACATGAATAATTAACTATGATTTAAAGAGATTTCTCTAACTGTTAATTGCTTATCTGAAAATTATCATGATGATTAAAGACTGACACTGGTCAGCAATTTTCACATCCAAATGGTGCCCTAATGAAAATTTTCCTTCCTAAATGTGGACCATCATTGGTGCATGTAAACTAACTT
Organism: Pharyngocirrus eroticus; assembly: GCA_033118115.1. Classification (NCBI taxonomy): domain Eukaryota; kingdom Metazoa; phylum Annelida; class Polychaeta; family Saccocirridae; genus Pharyngocirrus; species Pharyngocirrus eroticus. Next base: position 29,416 of record JAVSBT010476756.1, read on the forward strand.
GCAAAATATTGTCTATTATCAGTTCATCAATGTAATGATAAATGTGATTTACATTTAGTATTGAACATATGTCCATTGCTTATATTTCATATTCATACAAATTATTTTTCGATAATATGTGTTGTCATACAGATTTGTGGCCTATTTCCAGGAAATCATTTCATTGTTCTTATAATTAATCAGAACATTTTTGTATTTCTCTCCCTGTCTTATTTATAGTCACGTCTACAGTATTTGTTCACTGAGTATTATTTACAACAGAATTTATAGATTTTCCTCAATTTTTTAGCAACATGTGGACTTGAGACTACAGAAAACTGTTCTAAAAGGGTTTACTTTTAGTTTTTTAATGGACTATGTACGGTCATAAAATAGATTGTCCTTCCTACGTTTGCCAAGAAGGTTGAGTTGAACAATTCCAATATTTATGACTGTTTTAAGGAGAGTACATTCTATTACACAGCAATAAGGCAATCCACACTCAAACCTTTTTGTATGTCTAGGTTGACATGTTACTGTTGTCTTCATACCTCATGTTTTTCTCATAATCATGTAATTTGGTTGAAAAAGGAAATGTTCCTCTGACATAGATTCTTTTCATCTCAGACTCTTAATCCCAAACCAGATCAAGAATCATGTTGAAGGAACCAGGGGCCCTATTTGTGGAGTGGCCTTACTGGCGAGTTTCTTTGGACTTGGTAACCCTGCCAAAACACAAGAAATGTGCTTTTATCTTGGGGTATTTTTTATGGTGGGAACTTGTTTTTTTGTCATGACATCAGCTTTATATTTGGATTTTCAAAAGTAAAATGGTACCACTTTGTTCCATCCCTTTTCCTGCCACACACATTTCTAAACAATGCATGGATCAGCATATTCAGAAATGCTGAGTTTGTGAATATACTTTTTGATTATTTTATCATCAGGGCAGTGGGTTTTTTTTTATCAGAGGATGTTGCAAATTTTTTATGTTGGATTATCTGGATAGTTGTGCAGTAAAGTGTCAGGAAAAGTACTCAGAAAATGTTACACCATAAATGGAGACTGTTATGTGTAATGAATCACAGTTCATATAATTATGATAGTGCCATGGATTCAGAATAGCTACACATTAACAGTGAGACCAAGTCTTTGTATCATTCTACAACAACAACAACCATCCTGTAATGTGTTTTTTTAAGTTAATTCCTAGAAATTTATGAATTTGGTAAAATCTTCATCTATACAGAGTGTATGATATGCAATAGAAACATTTTTCATATCTTTGAACATTTGTCTCCACCAAACAGTTCACACTGTCCTGCAGCAAAGGATAGCATTTTTCCTTATATGCAGATGGAATTGTTTTGGTTACAAAATTTATTCATGGACCACTCCTCAGATTGTTATTTAAAGCTCTATTTTCATCAACTTAATGGAATTATATCATCATAGAAGGCTGATTATGAGTCAATGGTTATATACTAGAAGTCTCAGGCATCTGTGAGGATGAGAATTTCAAAATTCATAGAAATGTAGTCATTCAAAACCATTTGAAAAAACTAACAGAAATTATCAGTAATTCATTATACTTCTTTATTGCAATATGTTCAGAGGAGGCTGATATATGAATCAGTGGTTAAATAAATCTGAAGACAGAAGCATTTTGCATCAGGATATTTCCACAGTTCATAGAAATGTATGTGGTTATATAAAAACCATTGGAAAAAACTCACAGAAACCCCACACAACGCAATAATATTTCTACGTTCTAGATTTACACACTATCAATATCATTCATGCTGAGAACAAAGATGTGTTAATTTTCCAAGTACTTGTAGTAAATAGTAATTAAAGAAAAAGAACATTGGATTATTGATCAGAGTCCAGAAGCTGAGATGAATACAAGGCATCTTATTACAGGTCAGTAGGTTGAATTGTTCAAGTGCATTTTCCATTGTAAATGCCTTGTGTTTAAGATTGATTTTAATCATAAAACTAAGACCCACCGCAGGGAAAGAACACTGAGCCAAAATCAGCTGATTAGTGACTTCTCAGCTTTTACTTTGAGAAACACTTGTTAGAGATTTGTAATTTTGTTACATTGTTGTGGAGTTAAGAATAAACTGTAATTGTAAATGTTGAACACTTGAGGTTGGATATCTGGACAAAATCCCACAGGACAAAATCATAAAATAATCCACTTTTCTTAAAGATGTTTGTTTATATAGTGCTCTTTCAGTAACAATACAATAATTTACATGGTGTTATTCATACCCGGCCTTCTCATGAAAATACTTCCACTGTCAGTTACAAATATTAAATATATTACAAGGCAAAATGTGGTCCTCTAAAGTTCTAGTTCTCCTTTTTTTTTAATCATCCCAATTGTAGAGCATGGCAGCTCCAAATTGAAATAATTTTATGTGGATCCGAGAAATTGCATTTTCAACCTTGAGTATGGATTATCTATGTGTATCATTAGAAGGGATTAGTAAACTGGGTATGGTCCCTAGGTTGTTTCAACTGGTGTGGGTCAATGTTTTGGCAAAACAAAATATGTCAAAAATCAACAAACATATAGGATCATTCAATAGACAATGCTAAGTAATATGAACCAGTACAATGTCTCCGAAGGGAAAAAAAAATCAATTTCCTGCTGCCTCCTTCCATCAATCTTCTTTCCCTTGATACAGTAGGTTTGTTATCTATTAGGATGATGTTTATGCTTAAACTTGTGTCATACTCAGATCTTCCTGCAATGTTTGTTGTTTTCGTTCAAGTGATTACACTTTACAAATGTTTTCATATCAAGTGGGTCTTGTTTTTCTTTTGATTATAGTGTCTGTATGCTGTGATAGGCAGTGATGTAAGATTGTTTTTTTTAATGAAGAAAGTTAAACCAATTTATTATGATCCTTATTTTATTTTATTTTATTTTGTTTTCTGAATACATTTATCGATAATCCAAACATTCATTTCTCTTTGATAACTGTGGTGTGAATTCAGGTTTGATTTTCCTGATTCAAGAAGAGCTTTTTCTAGCTCAGCTGAAACATATCTTATTTCTATGTTTTGAAATGATATACGTTGTAAACTTTATCAAATGTCAAAATATGACCTTACATACCATAAAATAATTGAATAGTAGAATACATTATCATTTTCTTATTTTTATTTTTAACCTTTAATTTAAAAAAATCACTAAATTTGCAAAATGTACTGCTTCAGTTTGTGTGCATGTGTACAATGACACACGAATATTTCAATTCACACACTTTATTTATATTTGGTCAAAGATCATTTTACACAATTGTGTTTTTCAAAGAAGATGAAATAGGGGCAAAGTTTGTTGTCAAATGGAATTGTTTTTGAAAAATGTTGATCTGAAGAAATCTGTCATGACAGGCATCTGCTGGGAGAGGTCATAACACACTGGAAACAATTAGGGGTCTGTATGCAAAGGTTACATGTAACTGTTTATGCTATGCTGACAGGGATACTCAAGAACAAACAACCCAGAGAATGTAGACCCAGTCAAAGAGAAACAAGTTGAGTTGACTTTCCCACAGGTTTGACACTTTTACAAGCTGTACAGAGATATCAAAATACACCCTTGTTAACTTGTGACCCATAAATGTCTCAAAGAGTGACACTTCAATACTCTGTGATGGTTAGGAATTGGAATGCTTTGATATTTAGAATGGTTAATAAATCAGCATTTAGTGAATTAAACTGTGAATGTGAGGATGTCTGCATTTCAGGAGATTGTGGGAAAAATAATGGGATTAAGGGAAAAAATGGGCATACCCTAAGGAGAGGAGGTACTGGTTCTGCATGGATTCAAAGATATTCAAGAATTGAACCTGAATCAATGCATGTAAAAATATTGATTTCTCTATTAAATGTGTTTTGAAAAAAATTGCATGATGCATTGTAGAAAAAACCCTCCATGATATGTTCTCCTCTTTCCCTTTTTTTGTGGGGGTGGGAGGGTGTTCCCTTTTGATAAACATATCGGTTAAAAATAAGGCTGATGTAAGCAAATAGATCAAGTTATTATCTTTTTAGCTGGGTATCTAGATTTAGTTTAGGTGAACATGTCAAAAAAAATTCCATCCAAGTGAGTGATATGACCCTTCATACTTAGCTATTTATCTCAAACCATACATAGTTCATGATAATGTTAGGCAATCCATACTATAGATTAGGATCGATCAAGTAATGCTCTGAGATCGATCCTTTTCAGTTCAGATTTATGAAGATTGATTGAGCTAACAGGAACCAATCTCATCTGGACTTGCTGAAGATGCCTTCCTGCTTACATCCAAAGTTGAACTCAAAGAGACCAGTTTTAGATATCTCCATGTGTAAAATGTTGATACATTTAATGATATAAGAACTGAAAATCCTCACCATTAGTCTGGAAGAATATACTAAGTAAAAATCATAAGTGTGTTTAAAAAAAAGGTTTTGAGCTGAATGCAGACTATCAAAATAAAGAAGGTAAATGAAAGCCTAAAATACTCCTGTCAACGGAGCCATACCTTACCAGCAAAAAAATACCCCTGCTTCCTTTTCAGTTTAATACCTTGTTTCAGAATCATAGATTTTGTTGAAAGTGTTGAAATCTTAATACTATTTTCTTATGTGTGTATTTAAGATGTAAATTGTTGAAGGAATTCAGTGGCAGCTAAACCTGACTTGATGGCTTCCTGTTTTTGAATGTATGCATGAACCTTTCTTTTTACTGATTTCATTCTTTAATGTTTGTTCCATGCCATGTCAAATGAGCAAACTCCCATCAGAATCATTTTGCTGATGAGCTTGTTGGATTTGCTTCCTAATTTGGGGCTTCTAAATTCTAAAAAAGCCTTTATTCACCTTTCTGAAAGTCCATTATTTGAGGAGAAATATCACTGTATATGGCATGACATATACAACACTGTAAAAAACAATAACAAGTCATTTCGTTGGTAGTGATTTCTATAGCAATGGGCTATTTACAGGAAGTGGGGGTGGTCTTGCGGCCTGGTGCCATCAGAGAGGTTTCACTGGATTTATACAATTGTGGGTTTTTGATAAATACCCAGGTTATTAGGCTGACATTATACTGTAAGTAAATTCAAATCCTCAGACATTTTACTTGAAAGAAGCTATGGAGAAATATTGGCTAACTGGGATGGATTATTTCTCGGCAGTGGTTGTTACAATAGTATATGTGTTGAAGGTCAGACATTCAGTCATACTTGACCTGACAAGGTCAAACATTTAACACAACTAACAGATGTGTGGTTGATTGAATGAGGGAAACACATGGAAATCATAGCTAAAACCTTGTATGCTTTTGTAATGATTAGATGAGTGTTTACAGTGGCTTCATAACAATCACACATACAGTTAGGTATTATATATTGTAAACTTACACAACTGTGATGAGAGAAATGAGGAATTGTATTTGATGCATGTAAAAGTGGTTGTCATTTGGACTCCTCATGCCACTCACAGTCACAACATAGATCTTATTTACGCTCTACCCATAGCTTGGAGATTGGGGGGAAGTTTGGTTTAAGTTTGGAAGAGCTATTTTCAATAAAAACTGTAAATTGGAACATGTATTTTGTGTATAGCCCACCCCCTGTTTTATTTACTGCAGATTCATTATTAATGTTTTGAATTTTTAGAAATGAAATAATCAATGTTTTCATAGTTTTATGGTTTTAAGTTTCCTAATATTCTTAAAATTCCAATAAGTGTGACTGTCACATCAGTTATAAATGTGTTATGAGTCTTTTTACCTTTTCTTATTTTGTGGCCGGATACACATGATTTGAAACTGAAAGCCAGTTTGAGGATGCAGGCCTTTTTGGTGCTACAAAATAACAAATACAATATAATCTAACAACTGCATCATTACATCATTTCTATATACAAATCTGGGTTTTCCCATACAATTTCCTAGATCCTACAACACATTAATATTTATGAAGGATCCACAACTGTCAAATGGATAGAACTGGACAAATGCCAGTGACTAGGGCCAGACCCATTAATCAATTATTATGGTTATCAGCAATTGTTAAACTGATGCACAAGAAAGATTCCCTTGGATTATCTTGTAACAGATTTTGAAATGGCAGTAATATGTTTTATGGCTGTCTTTGATTTGAAAAGGAAAGGAAGTATGCCCAATAAAATTTAAATGGAATATCTCTAGTGATGGTATCACTGTTTTTTATAATTAATCTCCTCCTGGTACACAAGTTCCTACAAAGCTGTAAAAATGTGATGGTCTTAATTATATTCATTGTAGATTCACAATTATTATTTTATTAGCACTATGTATTTCTTGTATACTGAAATTGAAGTTTTTAGTAGAAAAAAACTAATCCTTTCAGCATATACGTACATGTATAAAGGTCTCTTGGATATATTGGAAACATGAAAGTAGGTTTCTGTACTTGGCTACTGGTATTTAGAAACTTTTTTTGACATCAGATGGAATTATATGTGATGTATGAATAAGGTTTAGATCTATGTACATAGAACAATGGGAAAAAAATATCTAAGTATTAGAAAATGTGACATACATGTGTTGTGGCCAGTTCACAAAGGTCTGTGGTGTCAGATTAAAGCTAAATCAAATATACTCAGGATCAGTTTTGTCTATATTGTAATTTTGCCCCCTTTTCCCAACATGGTATGGTATATATGTAAAAGTGTATGGATGTTCTATTATTTACAAATGCAGGATTTTACATTTTGACAAATTCAAAATACATTTACAACCTTGAACATTCCAGTTGAATTATATTTTCAATTTGGATAGGACAGCAAGATTTAGTTATGCAGTCTTACAGGTATTCATGACATGGTATATCTGGTATCATTATGTTCTTATATTACATAAAGTGAATAAAAAAGAGCAATATCAGTTATAAATCTAAGTTATACAAATCATTTGATTGACTGGATCTGTCAAATACCATCAAATATCACAGACATTATGGGGTGGATATATTAAGGTGGTGAATACAGAATAAATCTGATAAACAGGGCTGTTATGAGATATTTTTGTTAGTGATTGAAAAAATAGCTGGAAGCACTGTAAATCTATTTTGAATCAAAGAACTTTAGCTGCCTTGAATTGCATTTCTATTCATTCTATTGAATTTAATAGATGTGTTACAAATTTTATAGTGGAAACATACTCTTCTGCATCATTGGAGACTAATTAAAAGTTTTTTCTAGATTTAACCTTTGTGGAGATGCTCCATCTTTACAAAGGTTAGGAAAAAATCCAAAATAGGCTTTTGTAAATAGCTTGAAGTTACTATCAGGGATGAATGTTCTGTATTGAATAAACCAAATGTCTTTGAACTGTTGTTAAGAATGAATAAAAGCTGTAAAACAAAATGGTGTAAACTCAACTGGACATGCCCTTCATCTTTTTAGTGGGTCGTTCTGCTTTACCATTTGCCTCATTAAACCCCCTTAAGCACCAATAAGATGATCATACATCAATTATACAATGGATTTATTTTTAAGCAATGGGAAAGATCAAATATGCTGACATTTTATTAAATGAATTTGTAGAATTTATCTTTCTGTGAGGGCCTTTGCATGCCAAGTTCATTGTTGGAAGAGAAGATTTTTATTTCAGCATGTACTATGCTTTGGATTGAACCTAAGGTGAACATTTTTTAAGAGAAGGATTTTTTTGTGTATCTACAAATTAAAGAATGTGTTGGACTAAGGCTATAGGTTGAATTTTAACAAAGAAAGCACATCATTGGAAACTCATACAGAAAGAAACCTAATTCTTCCAGTCATTGCTGTTACAGTTTTTGTGGAGTTTGTTGATTGCATTATTTGAATATCTGCATTTGGTGATGCAATTTTAAAAAAGTATGGAAATTGTTTCTTTGGAGTTCGTTGGAAGTCACCACTTACTTTTTTTTAGTGAATTGTGATCATAATTATGGCATGCTACAAATTACTCAAATTAAACTGATTTTATAAGTTAATTTTCTTGGCTTTAAACATATGGATTAATCTTGAATCAAATTAAGAATCCATTTTGGATGTTGGATACATACCTCCCATCAAACAGCACTGAGGATTAAAGTAATCTGTAACTTAATTAGTGTCAAGATTTAGGGATCATCACTTGGGATGGAACCAGTATTATCTGCACTTAGAGAAAGAAAAATAAACTTGTGGCATTAAATTACTGCAGAAGTCTAGATTTTCTATATTAGATTAAAGGATTATAAACAAATTTTGCTGCATGTGATGGATGAGTTTGATAAGCCTGACAAGATGTATGCTGGTGGTAGCAGAAAGGATGCTACTCTGGGGAGACTTCAAGAACCTATCCAACCAAGACAGAGTACTAAGAAATGTATGTACAATTCATGGGAGTTGGGGGGAAAAAACACTTACTTTTTTGGGTGTAAAACCAATACAGTCTAAATCAAGCAATAAAAATATGACAATGGTTTTTTATCCTTTTTTTCTTGTTGGTATAGGACATTGTATGACATTTAAATATGATTTTATTTCAAACATGCCCACATAATGTGTGCACATTTAGAAAAAAGGAAATTTATTTTTCTGTCTTGTGATGTACACTCTATACCACAACCCCTACTGGCATGTCTAATATTGAGCTACTTTAACCCATGTAGTATAGGAAAAAGACTTCCAGATGTTTGGGTTGTGTGTAAGGGTGTGTAAAGAATAAGACAGGTTTGAAACATGATAACTTTTGCCAATGTATGTACTAACCAATTGTACAATAAAATGGAACTACTGCTAAAGAAGAAAATGGTTTTGATTACTAGGCCTATAAACTCATACCAGAATCATTGGATTTTGAGTTCTATAACATGAATGAAAACACTAGTCAATAAGGACTTGACATGTAAACATGTACATCATGTGTCTTTTCTTTTCATTTATGTGTAAGAAGATCAATGTTGTTTACTATCTTTTGTAAAAACTATCTCTTTCAGTCTTTGTAATAGAATCTCACATAAGATTTGGGTTGACTTTCAAAAACATTGAAACATAGAGAATGCCATTGTGTGACTTTTGACTTTTTTTTCATTTGTTTTGCTATAATGTAATCATAGAACAATATATGCATGATAACAACCCCTGTCTTTTTGAACAATATATTGGATCTGTACCTAGGAAGTTGCATACAAAAAAAATACAGTAAAATATGACATAAAAAGATCACTACACAATGCTAGACAAGATACAGTTGTTTGTAAATTCTTTAGATGAAAATTCATGTCATTTATGATTTGATGCGGCTTTTCAATAGAGTTCAAAAAAGCGAAAGAAGTGTTGTGACTTATTTTCAGAAAAATGAGGGTGATCTTCTTAATTCAAGTATGTTGAAAAGGGAAACACATATAAAATGGGTGTTTACAGACTGAGAAGGAGTGAGATCAATAGAGTTGCAAGTAACCTTGAGAACACCCAATGCCAAACAGAGGTCAATGACACTTGAACTTCAAATGAAAGCCTTGTTGTAATAGTGTAATTAGCATCAACAGAATTATTCAAAATCATTATTCATTTTCACTGAAACTTACACTGCAATGATTTAGAATCGGTGAAAATTTTAAACTGCCCAATGTTTTGAAATGTATTATTTATCTTACCATGGCCAGAAAAAGACAATTGTGACAAACTACAGATTCGCTTTCTGGTGCCTTTGTCCTTTGGTCTTAGTTTGTGGTCTTTCATCTGAGAGTTAGAAAGTCTTTTGACATTTGCTTTTTGACACCAAGGTATGTGATATTGACAATGCTTTGTCACATGGTTATAAACAAATTGATTATGTGAAATAGAATACCAGTATACATCATAGTTGTTTTTGAGGTGTCTTTTTGTCTGTTGTGTCATTTATCATTTGATTCATGAAAAGTCAAAGGTGATCTTTTGATGGAAAAATTAAAACTTTAAAAAGTTGTGAAAGAGGTTTGAAAATGTGCTTGACCTTTTAATCAAATTGAATGACCTTGTCATTTTTTGGCAAGTAGACTGTGGGATTATTTGAATTTATATACAATCTTGTTGTTGTGATATTCTTCATACAGTTTTGTTGATGAATTAACATGTTATTATTTGGTAAAACATTTTTGATTCAAACAATGGTTGTTTTTCTATATAATATCCCCCCTTTTAAGTACCCTCCCACATTCATTTATACAAAATGTGCTTTTGGCAAGGCTGGATACTATGGATGATTTTACATCTTCAGGCAAACATTTATGTTTTTAATATCTAGAGGAAAATGTAGATGACCAAAGCCTTTTTTTAACATGTAGGCCAGCTGTCACTTAGAAATAAAACATAAAATGTTGTTCAGTTAATTGCTTTAGGAATTGCTCCAGACTTTACCTTAGGAAAAGGCTTTTCCTTTGGCATTTGGTACATTTCTTTCTTTCCGCTTCTTGTTCCAGGACTTAATTAAGTGGGGATGAGGGTCTAAGAGCCTTTTTTACCTACCCATGCATATGTCGGAAAGTATAATTTTCAACAAAATATAATGCAGTGAAGGTATATATTTTTGGCTTAAGGGCATCATTTGCTACACTGTGATATCACTCAAACTTTATTGGACTTGATTTAAAATAACTAAAATTAAAAAAAAACAAAAAACTAAACACTCAAAGATATAGATCTATGATTTTCAAGGTAACAAAAATAAAAAAAACATTAGAGTGTAGCAAAGATTACCCTTGAGCCAAATATGTGTCCTTTGCCAACTGATAATTTCAGAAAATAACAATGATAAAAACTCCGAAAATCATGTTTGCTTGATTTTATTTTTCAAGACGAATACATGTTAATATATGACCTGAACTGCAGCATTTCAAATATATTACATATTCATCATCAGGGTGTTAAGCCTATACTGCAGAAAGT
>JAVSBT010476757.1:1638-19599 GCA_033118115.1 Pharyngocirrus eroticus
ATCTCCAGTCCCTATTCACAGTGACAATACCTTGTTTTACAGTAGGGAACACTGGATCGAGCAATATAGAGTAAAGTATCTTACTTCAGGTCACACCATGATTTTAGCCTGATAATAAACAGGAGGGGGGGGGGGGGGATCTCTTGGATTGTTATGGAACTTTTGCTCCTGATTTGTACTGTCTGTAGGCAATCATGTGGCATTTTTGTCATAATTTCTTACCTAAATACGTACATGTCCATACACTTACTGTAGTTTAATAAATAATATGAATTTATAAGCAAGTATTTTGGTAAGGAATTATAGCAAAATATCCTGTACAGGTTACTTACGTTTTGATTGTCTACAGACTGAAAAAATAAAGAGCAAAAATTCTTCATTTCAGCGTTAAGTATGTGGAAATGAAATGTAAAAATAATTTCTTTATAAAAATATTGCTTTACAATGAATAGAAAGATTAAGAATGTCAGAGTTAATTTACCGTTACAATCAAGAAATTATAGGGCTGGAGAAAGTCATAGATTTATGATCAAATGTGGCCTTACTAAACCATTACAAAGTCCTCGTCTTAAAAAAGTAATCTTGATTAACTCCTATCAGACCATCATCAAATTAACTAACAGCAATTGAGACGATAATAGAAAATCCAGTCAGCGGAGATGAATGACTTTAGCTATCAGGAGTCATTTCTTTCTTTCATATTTCTCTTATATAGTTGAACGTATAGATCTTGCCTTATGTAACCTGTATCTGCCACAAGAAAACCATAATTCACACTCCAGAAATAGAAGTTTGCATGAGGAAAGACAATAAGGCACAATGCCACCATTTCAAAGTTAGTCTTTTCATGTCATTGTCAGTTAGTCTGTTTGATTTATAACTCTTGATTGTGAGTAGGTGCTTCATCATGGCAAAGCTTTGATCCAAGCCTTTTGTTCTTGTTTTGACTTGGGAGCACTGGGATAAGATATTGGAGGAATAGATGGAAATATCATTGCTTATATTAAGATCCAATATTTATAGAAGTAGATTTATTCAGAACATCATATAATCATTATATAACTGATATGAGTTTTCAAGTAGCAATATTCGTTGTTGAATTAATAATTCATTAAGTTTCTAATGTTTGGCCTTTGGGGGCTGCTTATACAATCATTCTCTTGCTCTTCGTTATTTCATTAAGGATTGGTAGCATGATGGACCATTTAAAAAAACAAAAAACAATACCTATAAAAGATGAAAATATGTAGTTCCAAATGGCATAATAAACAAGTAATTGCAATGTTGTTTTCTTAACCAAATTCTATTTTTTGTTTCTCACTATGTATTCCATTTTTTCCAATGTGGCATGTGACTGGAATGTTGTGATCGTGTTCAAGTCACTTTTATAGGAAGTGCCACCATGCCAACTTACTTTCTATGTACCAAAGTAAACCAGTGCTTACAAAATGATATATATAAAATAATAATTGTAGGTCCTTGGTGGGACTGGGATGCAAAAAAACACAAATAAAGAATTTGAATGTAATCAAAACTTCAGTTTTGTCTGTCATAATTCATGTTATTCTAAGTGTATGCACCATGGCAAATAGAGAGAGAATTACTGATGTATCTGCTTTTGGAAAGATTAATCTGATTTTTGATCAGTTTTGCTTCACTTTCAAAAACAGGCCAACGTTATCTAAAAGGTGTTGATCAAATGTTTTTGATTAGCTGAGGTTATTTTCAGACTCAAAGCTGTAAGTTGAGTTTTATGGTTGGTAATATCCATGAAACTATTGCAAATCGAGTTCAAGAATATTGGTACTATATTTTCAGATTTATTCACTTTTACAAAGTGATGTTTTGCGCCCTTAGTGATATTTAGTGGTGAAATGGAGTCAACACTACATTTAGTGGTGATTATACCTTACCATTTAATGTTTATATTTTACACTAATAGTGGAAAATAGTGGAAAATAGTAACGTGAAATAGTGATATTTCGGTACCACTTAATATATATTGGCGATCCATTTTACCATTAAATACAACTTAAAGAACAACAAAACATCACTTTTTATATCAAGAGTGAAGTAATATGCAAGTGCTATTACTGATGAAATTAAGAGGTTAAAAAGTGTTCATTTTGACTGCATTTTGAATCAGTCAAACAAGAATAGTGTGAAAATCTGATTACCTGAATTGGGGAATGGGGGAAACAAAACCAAAATTTAAAAAAATATATTTGCATGTCAGATATGATATATCAGTCTAATTCTTTCTTTTTATGAAATGAAAAGAAATTCGCTATTTCATAGGGGAAAAAAAGTATGCTCATTCTCTCAATTGATGCTTCTATATGATATTATAATTATATTACCCCTGCAGATATGATAAAATTGATACATGATATAAACAGGCCATTTCCTTCACCTCCCACAGGGCTTTTGTTAAGTTCAATTTAGTTGTTAATTGAATTTCATTAGACAGTGATAAATTGCAGTCTTTTCAAACTGTCTTCTAGAGGTCAATAAAGGTCACTGTAATTGTTCTCTGCAACTATTGGGCCAGGTTTTGTGATGGTATTGATTCTCTGTCACAGCTACAACTGTCTCAAAATCACCTATACCAATCTCTTGTAGTCCGGCCTGTTTCCCCGCTGATCACAATCGACATCCCTTTTCCAAGTTTAAAGGTTTATCACAAACAAATATGTGCTTCTCCATAATGAACCATGTCAGGTCTACTCAACTGAAAGTTTGGCTCCACTATTCTTGGAATGAGGGGCCCAAAGGCTCGTCTTAGTGTCTGAAATTGATGCAATCTAAAATTGAATTTCTTACTGTAATGTAATGTCTTTTTATCAGATATATATGGAATTGAATAAGACAAGAGTTGCGTTTATAGAGATTGTTGCCAAACAAACTTTCACCATACAGTCATGCTTTTATGGGTGGTACAGCGTGTCAGGAAATGAATGAAATGCCATGCACTGTTAGGAAAAATAATGACAATTAGTGTTGATAGTGATATAAAGTGGTGATATGCATCAACAGTAGATCTAGTGTTTCGGAAATATCTCTATTTTGTGTCCATCATTCTCTTAGTCCTGTATTCTTTAAAACATGAATCATAAATTTTCTTTGAGTGGTTTGAAATATAATATTTGATAAATATTTTAGCAGTGGCCCTTGTATAAACATATCACCATACAGTGCATAAAAGTATTTTTTTTCCGTCTCCAAGCAAGACTACTGATTGTCCAACAATTAAGACGTGATGATATGCTGATTTAACATGAAGTTAATAGGTGTAAATAGAACAAACATAAATTTTTGGCTGACTTTTCTGCAAGCCCTTAGGCCTTTATATCAAATATGACCTGCAACGAATATTAAATGGCAATAAAATGTGGATGTATAACCGCTTGCTATCTTTTTTATGCATTCATAATTAGGTACATATCAGTGTGGCGATGTAACTTCTATGCACAACCCACTTATGAAAACTATTCACGCCTACTTAATGACATATATGTTAATAGTAGTAGTAAGCCATACTCGAGCCAATGAGGCCTGTCTGGCCGGTGCTAATCCCCGATTTCTGTAGCACAAGCAACTGAGAGCTTTCATTCCCCCTGGATAGGGTGCTAGTCTATCACAGGTTACTTTCCCAAACTTTCTCTGGTACCCAGTTAATGTTTCCTGGTTGAAGAATGGAATTGGGACTTATAATATCTTTCCCAAGGACACAGGCATGGGGCAAGGCTGGGGATCTAGCCCTCAACCTTCAGATCTCTAGGCACTTGCTTTATTATTGAGTCACCATGTTCCCATCATATTATGTTAATGGTAATGGCTAAAATGTAACAGGATATTCAAGTTTTTGATCATATACAATTCTTTTATTTCCATGACTACATACATGTATTTAAAAAAAATAAAAAGTGCTTTTTGACCCCATTATATACAGAACCTTTTTTCATGAGAGACCTGTCATTGTATTGTTACTTTTCAATTCTAATTGATCAACATTTAACGACACCCCTTCTTGAAATTATATTTTGAAGACAATAACAGCTTTATCAAACATTATATTTTTGATCCACGGCAGACAGAACATAGCTAATATCTTCATTTATGAGGGATATTCCTGAGACCATTGACATTACTCTACAGACTTTTATTTAATTAAAACCATATGATAAAAAGGTGACTCTGCATTCGCTGATATTTCACTAGATTTCAAAGGCTATGACAACCCTCCCCCCCCCCCCACTTTCCTATATACTCGTATAATATTTTGTTTGATTGTATGTTTCAAAATCTTTATAGTTCCAAAAGTAGATTTAGATGTCAAGGGGGGTGGGGGGAGAGAAAGAATCCTCTGCTTAATTTTCTGTTTGATCTCCCAAGTTGCCTTCCACTTGTGTGAATTTAAAAAGGTTGATGTATTCAAATAGTGCTTTTATCATATTAGCACGGCAGGGTTTCACTTGATAAAAAATATCAATAATTTTTTTCTACCCATCTTTGATAGCATGGAAAATGATAAAAACATTCATAGAAACCAGTCTTTGTATCGAGTACTACAATCATGAAATTGCTGAAAGCCGGAGGGGATTTGAGAAATGCATTTGATCTTATTTTCTCTTTGCCCCCTACAATTCTAACCTGATTTAGAAGATACAGTTATGTGCCTATCATAACATCCTTTCCATATTAGGCAGGACAAAAGCGATAGAAAAAGCTGATAGCTTCCATGCCTGGCCTCTAACTTGATCATGCTTATAGCATATAGAACATTCTGTGCAATTGCTTTCATATTCTAGTTACCATTTTATTATTGTATTTTACTCAGGGGAATGTTGATGCTGGTCTGTTTCTCGCACTCTGGCTGTTTATTTTTTAAAACAGATGATTTATTAGGAAGATAGAGCTGTCCCCTAAGGCTTGACGTCTCTGGGGATTTAATGATTATTCTTTACACACTTTAGCGAGAGAGAGAAAAATATGCAAAGGAACATGTGATCGATTGGTATACTTGATCAGACTAATTACATGTACATTGGCTCCAATTTACAGTCAGGACAAGTATCTTATTGTGAGACAAATAAACACTTTGGGATAATGTCAGTGTATCAAAAATATCATTTACTAAGACCAGTGGAAAGGATGTAAAATTTGGACCCCTGTCATGGACTCTATCCCCTTGGCATGGTAAAAGAACACAGATGAAAATGGCCGAAAAACAATGTCATTGTCTGTCTCCCATTCTCAAAAGAGGATGGTCCCCATGGAAAACCAGCTTAAGCTGAATGGGCTATCCTCTATGATTCAGATTACAAACAAAAAACGGACAAACAAACTAAGAGTTTGAGTTTTGTCTGAATTGATGGTGAATATTCCCAAGATTAATAGATGTACATATCGACCCCTAAGAGCTATAACTGCGTAAGTCATATTTTGCAACTTTTCAGGAGAGACAAAAAACTGTTTTTATTATTAAATACTATTCTACCAATACATTTTGCGATTGATAACAATAAACTGGATATCTAGTTTTACATTTTACTAAAACTGCTAAACATGGGGTTTTATTTTTTAGAACAAGAGCGTTTAACCAGAGATGATTTTCTTGGTATCTTTAACCTGTGTTCTTTTACACCCAAACAGATAACATTGAAAACAATACTTGTAAACCAGAAGCAGACGTAAGTGTTTCTAAAATTGAAATAGCAAATAGGGCTCCATATAAAATAATGATTTCAAATGTCCTATTCTACCTATAAAACATTCTGTTGCTTCAAAAAATAAACCTAAAATGCTACAGAAATACAAATATCTACCCAGAAAAAAACCAGCTTATTCCTCATCTGAGCCAAGCTTTCCATTCCTTTAAATCCAGCTGGAATTCATATAGGCACTTAACCCTAATCAATAAGATTGTTGTCTGATATCTTTTCTTATCGACTTTGTTCTCTAGTGACAATTTGGAATGTTTCCATGCTTACAAAGGAGGCTTTAATTGTGTGTGTTTACCTCCTCATCAATGCTCTAGATGGCCCTCTTCAGATTTCACTCAAATGGCTCTACTAGGGTGGGTGTTTTTATTGCCTATAGGCACATGTATCAGTATTTTATGAAACTAAATAGTGAGGGCTTTTTACAATGGCTAACTAGATAGTATGTTTGCTTGAATTGTCATGCTAGCTTTCTGTGCAGCAGGTCCCTGGTTCAAATCTGAGCAGTGTTAAGTGAATTATCATTTTGAGTAGTAATATATACAAATGCAAGAAAGTAGTATATAGCGTTGTCTAGGAGAATTTTGTTAATTTTGATATGAAACGTTATACAATGTAAATAATTTGTTTTTTAAATCAAAAGCTATTGATAATAGTTAAATCAAAAATCTTTTTAAGAATGATTTTGATCATCTCTATTATCTTTGAACAATTGTGATTAATATTGATTGGGAAAAATGTTAAAAATAAGGCTACAATTCATGTTGAATTAACCTGAATGATTAATAATTGGTGATCTATTTCATGATATTCATCACAATCATTATTATCATTATTTTGGTGATCATCATTAAATATCATCGTCCTTTGCAAGGTCTTTGCCATTGTCATCAATACCATCATCACAAGAAAGTCAGTAATATATTTTTCACAGTATGTAAGGACAACAGGGAAGACTATAATGGATGCAATGTTCCCATTTTATCTATGATGCTATATAATTGGTTATATATCTTGGTCAAAATGTTTTTAAAACGAAATAAATGAGAATGCCAACTTTAAATGAAATTATTGTAGAACTTCCATTCAATTACATTTTATGTGAATGTTATTTATATTCATCTCCTTAAAAGTCTTCAGAATTTATTTCTCCAACTGAGATAAAAAGAAATATGAGGAAGAAAGTCATAATCCCTATTGATCGTAAGACAAAGGACATCTTGAAATTCAAATAAATCTTATTCCAGCACTTAGCATGGATCAAAACTAATGGTTAAAAGGACGTTTAAATGGTGCTGGGTTGCTGACATTATCCTGCTACTAGAATTCTTTGAAGACAAACTCAATCAAATCCTTATTAATTTCAGATGAAATGAAAACTCTTAAGAATAAAAGGAGTTTTCTTTAATGATGAATGATAAGAATCAAACAATTGCACTCAGCACCACTCAGATAAAAGGCAATAATGAATCAATAGTCATCAAATTAGGGATGGTTTCTTGGAAGTAAAGGTACTTTTGGTTTAAGAGTAGAATCGTCTCCTATTGATGTTGATGGCTGTTATGTTATAGATTAAAGGGAATAGATTTATAACTCATATTGATATGTTTGTTGATGATATCCCTATACATGTACATGTACTTTCATAATTGCTTATTTATATCAAAATGAATTCTTATATTAATCAAATGGCTGGCTTGAAATATACAGTAAGTTTATTCTTTTTTGACATTGAATTAGGCGCCGCTTTCCGTCCTGATTTTTTTCAGTCTGTAGACAACTCAAAGATGATTACCTGTGTTTATTTTGCTGTTATTTCCTATAAAAATACATACTAATAAATTCATATCATATCTTAAGACACATTTGATTTGTGAGCATGTATTTGGGCAAGTGTCAATACCATTTTTTTCATTTGTTCCATGCACTTGTCTGCAGACTAAAAAAAATAGTAACAAAAGTCCCCATTCAAAAAAACTTCTTTTTAATCTCTATTGCTATAAGATATGCTGGCTTTAAGTTTTAGACGTAAAAGTCAAAACAAAAAAGTTATAATTTTCTTCTATATTTCTATCTCAAAATAAAGTTATATCAATTTTCTTGAAAAAAACATATTGTATCTTTCTTTTAGTGTCAACTAACCTATAGCGTTGAATTTATCTTGAAGCTTAAATTAAAATGATAATACATACATGTAGGAAGAGTTTCTATTACAGGTATGAATTTGTTGCAAAAATTATGAACTATTTAAAAAAAAAAAATCTCATATTTAAACTGAAGACTCTATGATGCTGTAAACTTTTGAGAAGAAAGTGGGAGTTTCTATAAATGTTATAAAAAAAACATTTTTGATAATACAAGGTTCTAGTTGATACCTGTAGGCTGTAATAAACACCATTTTTGAAGTTTTTAGCAACACTTATAAAACCTTGATTGCTAAACATCATTTTACCATTGATCTGATAGCTGGGGATCCAATCTCAGACGCATGTAGGCCCCTATACTATAGGACTGTATCCAATTCTAAAAGTGTTCTCAAATGTATCGATATTTGATTTCAAATACTGCTTTCATTAATCATTATTTTGTAATTCAATCTCAGATAATGAATCTATCATTATAGGTCTTGTTCTAACTAGAAACATTGCGTCTGTCAATCAATAATTAACCAACAAAGTCCTACTTATCATTAAGCTTAATTGTAATAATTATTGATATTATAAGTTTCTATGCATGTTTGATTGGTGTCTATATAGAACAAACATTGCATGGTTTGATGCCATTATTATGTAAAGTAAAGTACATGAACTGATGAAGGCTTTGGAATAATCTCCCTTCACCCATTAAACAACTAACATCCGGCATTAAATGAATTTAAAGAAACCATAAAAACATTTGTATGTTATTTGTAAATATGCTTACTTATAGATATTGTATAATTGTAAGCCTTCTTTCTCAGTGTAACACTTTGTTTTTTGTCATTTGTTCATTGTAATGCTTTAATGCTATATTAATGTGTACTAGGAACTAAACAAGTGTTTTTAAAACACTTCTGTTCCTTTTTTTCTTTATATACTGTATATGTAAAATTATTTTTGCTAATAAAAATAAATCAAATCAAATCAATCAAATGGTGTAGTGGTCAGCATAGTGAAAACTTTTCATCTTTAGGCACTATAATTATAAGGATTTCAAATTATGCTGCTTGAAAATCGTACCTAACAGCATGTATATATTGCAAACCTAAATTCATTATAACTTGGATAAACAGATATAAAGAGTTTTGAAAGAATCCCAATCCTTTCACGATAATTAAGAGTATAAGATGTTTTTAGTAGATATTCCTTCTTGTCGTCCTTTCCAACCAATTACCGTATATCAATCAAGCCTTGCAGCTCGTATCTTTTCATTCACTTCATGTTTTACGAACATCTCCCAGAAGGCTATTAAGTTCCTCAGTGGACAGTTTGATTTCATTTGAAATCATTTGAACATGTTATCTATCTATTTGCACAATTCTAACAGGTCTTTACCAATCAGGACATCAAAGGCCATCTTACATGTTTTGAACCCCCTTAAGTAACATGGAAATAATCTTAATCAAATTCCACACTATATCATTAGCTCCCAAAGATACTCCTCATGACTCCTTTAGATTGTAGCCTATTCTTGATGCATTGCTTCATGTTTTTTGCAGCTCTTCTTTCTTAATCGCCAAAAGTGTCTATTTTTGTATGGTTATAGAATCAAACGCTAGATTAATTTTTCATTAATTTTTAATTTGTCAAAAATGATAATGTTATCAATGAGAGGTCTTGGAGAGGAAACTCAGAGGGAAAGCAGCCAATTATCTCCACTAACTTCTGTGCAGGCATGTAAATCATACCAGTAATTGCATGAAGAGAAAAAATGGATCATTGGAATTCAAATACAGTCCAATTAATAAAGATTGCTCTCTCAATTTATCAGGTTCATCTAAAAGTCAAAAACATAGCAGTAGGAAATATCATTTAGATAAAAGAATGAAAACAATAACTCAGTAAGACTTTCCAAATTTATTAATTGCTTGATGGATATTTTGAGTATAAAATATTAGGCCAGTCGATGAATTTTTTTCTTTTCTTTTAATCTAAACGTAAATTTGATTACTCTGGGTTTTTTTTTACGTCGACACAACAGGATGGGGTAAATTCCTCTGACTCAGTTGAAGAAGTAAAGTGTGTCTTTTTTTGTACAAATAAGCTCTTTTAAGTTATTTATTTCAAAAGAAAATGTATATTTACAAGCCAATAGAGTAGGTTGGGTCAATTTAGAATGGCCTAACACAGATGTGAGTTTATCAACATTTGTTTGATATTGTAATAAAACAATTAAAATTGGAACAAAAGTGGAACCATGTACCAGTATCTCGTTGTTGCATCAACATATCTATTTTGACTTGTCAAATCCCCAAGTTGGAGTCATGTCCCCTGCACACTCTTTATGCAAGAGAACATTTGTCAGGACTTAAGTAAGATTTATTTTTAGACCTTGTAAGACACTTTTAAACTAATTAGCAAATCTTGGCAGTGTAGGTCTGATTAACCCATTGTGTGAAGAGATATTTTTTTGCACAAATCATTCTAGATTTATTCTCTGGAAAATCTCTTTTGTCTTTGTGGGGCTTAGCTCTAAGCCAGCATAGAGATAATTGTTCTGAGTAGCATATAAATTGACTTTTAGACGCACATAGAATTCTTTTATGGTTTATTATGCTATAAAAGATGGTTCTTATATATATTGAAAGATGCTAAATGGTCTTCATGGAAATTCAAGAAATGTTCTCATGAATAACTAAGTCTGTGGTGCAATATAATGGAGAAACATGCCTGGGAATAAGTTCTGTTGGAGTGTTGGGGGGGGGGGGGCAGCAATCAAAAAGTGAATCAAATCTACTCAGAATCATGCAGAATTATGACAGTTCTACAAAGGGTGTAAAATTGAAACATGATATAGATAAATGATAAGTGATAAGTGGTGAGTGGTCAATTTGACGGCCCAGAAACTTTCTGTGAAGCTTATTCTTGTACTTAGGCTTGTATCAGGCAGATAGAATGGGGTGTCAGCACATTCATATGAATATTTGAATATTATCATGTCCAATGCTGTTTATATAGCGACAAGTCTGAAAAAGGGCAACTGCGTGAATGAAACAAGTGCATGATCTCTATCTGGAAATAAGCCTATTCATAATCTCGAGTGCACATAACCAGGGGAAATAAATCAGGGGCGCCATCTGAATGTGCCGATACCCCATTGTAAATTTCCACTAAGAAGCTGTATGCAGAAAAATGTATTGTGACACTAGTCTTGATATTTTACATGCCAGATGCTGTTATCCTTGACATGGGGCCATTATTTTTTGTCTTATCAGAATGATATCATTTTGTCATGTAAAAGAACACAGGTAGAAAGGACTGAAAATACTGCCATTACACATGCCAAAAATAAGTGTAACCTATTAGGTTTCGGTCACATCTTGCATAATAATAATATCACCATCGAATATTCTCTTATAACACCAGACCACTTTTTCACAGACAAAGAAACACAAAACCTCCCAATGAAATAAGAAATAATTCCGAAACACCCTCACGCTACAAAACAGCCAAACCTCAATGTAAAAGACCATTTGAATGGTATCAGATTGTAGCTAATTGATGGAGCTTTTTCAAGTATGATAGAATGTAAATCAAAATTTTAAACTTATATGTAGATTCAAATAAAACCTTTGTTCTTCCACTTTCATAATAATGAACATTTTGTGATTTAAGGTGTGTTTTTTTAGCAATATTTTACTTTTTAGAGAATAATTATAATGATTGGATTTTTTTCCTGAGGGTAATAGCTCAAGATAGTTGTGGTTCAAAAATGTATTATTTAGATAGGATTTCTATGATACTGTATCATTAACATGTTTATTATCAGGGTATTAACCTAATCTGCAGAAAATCAACAAAAAGAAATTCCTGTTGACTTAGAGTGAGGCTCAAACCCACAACCTTAAGATAACCATTCCTACTTTTCTACCATCTGAACTCTCTAAGGCACATGGGGACTAATACCCTGATGATAAATAATGTTATATTTGAAATTCTGCAAATCATGACTGGATCATTAATTTGCACTATTATATTTCGGTACCTCAAGAATAAAAAAAAACATTTAACAAATTGATTACATCCACCACAGCTCATCAAAAGGTTTCTTCTGTCCAGAAGTGATGTTAAAGGTCTCTGAAATAAGTTTCACTGTAACACCAGGCAGGAGACCTCATTGCAACTCAAGCTCACACTGAAAGCAAAGGACGTAAAATACTAGACCTATCATGCTATGGTACCTTCATGATATTGGATTTTTATTCTCACAAAATGAAATATTTACAATGGATACATGCTGATGTTTTTCCCCAAAGATTTTTGTAATGTGATACTGGAGTGATGTCTGCTAGTCTTCATTCCCAAGACTAATTACCAAATAACGCTTTTAGCTATCAATATTTGATGCCACTTAATTGGAGGGAAAAACTAAACCACACAAGGATTTAGGTTGTGTTTTAAAATCCATGAAATTGAATGGTGTTTTTTTTTACTTGTTTTTAACATAAAAGTTTTTTACCTGTTTTTTTTTCGCTAAGGTCATTCCAACCGATCTCAAACGATGTCCCGAGCGATTTATGGGTCCAATACCTTAAATCTAATTACTTTTGTTTTTTTATCCCAATTTTGTAAAAATTGAAACTTGACTTTTTTGTACTCATGGATTTGAAATGTACATGATGAAGTGATGTAACCAAATATAATAATACTTTTACTGGTGGAAAATGTGTATTCAAATTAGATAATTATGAGTTTCAAATTAAAAAACCCAACATCGTCAGTAACTAGCTTGGCCCACACAAGCCTTATATATGTATTTGTGCTTTATCATTTGAATTTAGAAACACTGTTATTGGTAGTTTGTATTATTTCACTTTATTCTTCCAATGTTTGGATAATTGGGATGCAGAGGCCATTAAACCCTTACAGGAAGAGAACCAGGAAGACCTCTACCCCTATCCTCATCTAGCAATATTAAGATAAAGGCCAATGGGGAAATTCAAAAGACAATGGTTAGAAAAAAAATAAAAGATAAAAAGAGGTGCCACACAATAAGACATGGTAAATAGACAATACAAAATAGAGTACTAGGAAAGGGACAGGAACATACCAGGGAAAGATAGGAAGGGCATTGTCAACAGCAGGAAAAGAGGCTGAAAGAAATTACTGCTCAATCAAACCTGTATACTAAGACTACATTTGTTTACTGAGCTTGCGGTGGTCTAAACAAAGGGATGGTCTGTTAAAGAAGTTTTTCCTTAAGTACATTTTTAGAAAAAAAGGGATCTTTTCAATTTGTGATGTTAGTGAAGTTTAGTGGTGAAATGGAGTCAACACAGGATCGGTCTATCAGTTGTTATGTTATGTTATGTTACATTATGTTGTGTTATGCTATGTTATGTTATATCATATTAAACAAATTTATCATCAGGGTATTAAACCTATATTGCAATCGACAGAAAAAATCTGTTGACCTTATGTGGGATTTGAACCTAAGACCTTGGGATTTCCGTTCCCAATGCAATATGATATCATTATATTGTATTGTATTGTATTGTATTATATATTATATTTACTAAGATGTATGTAGTGTCCTATCAGTGGTCTATTGCTCTAGTGTGTCAGTTTGTCGTACATACAATAAAATTAATAAAAGGACAAAAGTATTGATGAAATAGGCAGGTTTTATGCAATTTCTTACATTTGAAAACGCCAGAGGTTTATCTTAGAACGGGGGAATGGTGTTCCACTGGCATGGAGCAGCAAAAGGATAACTTCCTTCTCAGGGCGCTAGTCTTTTCTGATCAGTAGTTGCAAAAGACCCCGCCTTCCAGATCTAAGTTCTCTGGGAATTCATCTCAAAGTTTGTTAACCTCCCAATCAAAGATCTCGAAAGAAAAATAGCAATTCTCAGGGCAGTGTAATATCAAAGGTACGAAATGGTAGATTTGTCATCCAGTGTGTTTAGTGTCCTCTTTTGTTTATTGCCAAAAATCAAATTTTGGTCTAGACTTTTAACGTAAACTTCCATATTAATTATCTCAATATCATGTTCAAATTAGATCTAATTGCAATTTTCTACGTCATGTATGTCGTATACATTTGTTTATTTTTTCAATTCTTGGTTGGGTTTTCTTTGTAGTACAAAAATAAGAATGCTTGAAAAACTTGTGGCTTATCATGATCTTGATACCGAATTCTTCATCTTGTAGATTGTCTCATGTTTCTGATACAGTTCCATGTAAAAATTACAATTTTTAATTCTTCATTTATTTATTCCTGATATCTAAGGATGGTGGCCCATTCACTTGGCTTGTCTTCCATTGAGCTCTTCATCATACATATACTTTTATATATTCACAATATAAAATAGTTGATCTCAATCTTATGTTCAAAGAAAATCTTGATTATAAGATATCATTTTTACTAGTAACTGTTTTGTAATTGTAAAATTTTGTAATTGTATAAAATTTGTCACTATTATTATTAATGAATTTGTTTTATAATATTATTTTTATTATTATTTGAAGTGATAAACATGACTGTAAAAATTGGCCATTTTAAAAACCACCAAATTACTGCCCACTTTTCTTACTTCCTATAGCCATATTTGTTCTTGAGATATGCAGTAGTTTTTCTAAAATATACATCTTTTATGTGTAAACAAACTAGACATGCTCTAAAAGATATTGTCTTTGGGTTTTTGATATCTTGTTGATTGTTCATACTTGAAACTTTGGTTTGTTTGTAGTTGGCTTTTTCTGCAGTTTATTTCTTTGTACAATGCGCATTTTGTGTTTGCAGTATCTTGCTGTCATCCTAGAACCCACAAGCTTTATAGTCTGAAGAATGGCAAGTTAAGAAGTACAAAAGTTTGAGAATTAAAACTCCAGTACAATCATGTCTCCTCATATTCATGACTTTCATGGGAAACCTTTTTTTAAAAATCTTTAACAAAACTAGATAACAGACTTCTCCTGATATGAAAAACTTATGGTAGGACATGATCTTCTTGATACCACAACTCTCCATCTTCTAGATAGTCTGATTTTCCTCCCGTATACACGTCTCATCTTTATTCATGAACAGCAGACATTTAAGTCCCCTCTCTTGATGTTCTCCCATCAGGATCATTGAGTCAACTGCCTGTATAATTTGATGGTACAGCCAATTCTTTAGAGGACATGACTAGGCCTTTTGAAGCTGGCAATGTCCTTGAGAAAACTTTCCATCCTTCTTTTTTCCGTATTTTTTTTCAAAAGAATAAGTTTTTCCTTGATATGCTTAGGGTGTATTGTCCTCATTGAGAACTAATTAAGGTCACATTAAGGTCACATTAAGGTCACATTAAGGTCACATTACAACAAGTTACTTGATAAAATGAAGTTGCTTTAAGGTGTTTGGTAGATCCCAAAGTAGGCCTGCAGCTACTGCCCTGTAACACTAAAAAAAGGCTGCAACAGGCTTAAGATACAGAAAACTTCTAAAATTCTATCAAACCAAACACAGAATTATCTTTGTTCACACACATTATAATACTGTAGATTAAAAGAGATTCTTTTCTTTCAAAATCAAAGTGTGAGTTTGGCTTGATCTTGATTTTACTGAAGCTAACATGATTCTATAAACATTTGGAAGTATCATGAGAAACTGAAAACCTGAAATTAAAATAATTTATCCTATAGTTGAGAGTATGAAACAAAATCCCAGACGTAGAATTGACATTTTTAGGATGAGAAATAGCAAACAAAACCTGAAAAAGTGCACTTATAGAGCTCTATATAGCTGCATTTTCATTTTTTGATTTTGATCAAACATGTTAAAAACAACAGTATTAGTGCTAAAAATTGACCCAATTCAAATGCAGGCAATCAGTTAATGGCGTTTAAAAAAGAATCCTATTTTAGAAACAAAATCAGCCAGAGTGTGTGTATACAGTGGTATTAATAAATCATCAGGACACAAAGACAAACATTGCATTCCTTGCCATGCTTCATATCACAGATGATGGAATTGGTGTGTCAAATTAAATGATAACTTTGGAGATGCATTGATTTTTGATGACAAGCAAGTGTATGCAGAGGCTTGAGCACTCATTTGTGTTAAGGGTTGACATTATGTTGAGATAATGGCTCTTGTTACTAAAGGGTTTCTTATGATAATAAAGCTGTGTTTACATTGAGTCGATTTGGGTCAATTTGAAGTAACTTTCTAGTCAGTATAAACTAATTCACTTCAAGACACTTCAGATAGTTATGAGTCGCTCAGAAGATTATAATGTTGGGTTTAAGAAAAAAGTCACTTCAAATAGACTCAAATGAATTCGATGTGAACAGTAAACGCACACAGCTTTAGTCACCCCTTCAAGTGTATAAGCCCTTTAAGCCAAGTCCAACGAGCAAATAATTGTTTTGAAAACATTGCCAGACTCTTCATCTGTAAAATGCTTTAAAACAATTTTTTTCCAGTGTTTGTAAATGTAGAAATAGTGCAAAACACCAACAAAGTGGGAATGAGATGTTTGAACATGAGTTTTCTCACAAACATTTGTTTTGCACCAGGTCTGCATTCATTTGGACATGTTTTTTCAAACAAATGTTCATCAATGTTTGTGTAGACTGGACTTTAGTACAGTGCCTCCACATGGTGAATAACAAGCAAACTATACGAAAACATAATGTCAAACCTAGTGTTAACTCTTAAAATGTTTCAATCTTTGTATATCACAGAACTATAAGCTCCAGTGTTATTGTAGCTATGAATGCCCCATGCTTTCAAGTATTTATATTTCATCAAATATGCATTATGAATCTAGTATCTGTGCAATATACAGTGGAACGTATGGACAGTCAGGAATGCTGCCATGCATTTTCTCATTATGACAATTGATGGCCTTGGGTTTATACCACTGTGACTGATTTTCTTTAATATTTTAAATTCTACTTCCTGGGTTTTGTATTTGTTGGTTGCTTTTTTCTTCTTTTTATTGTTTTAAAGAAATGGAAGTTGTTTTTTTTGTATTTTAAACTTTGACGATGAAAGCAAAATTGTAATTGTTTTGTGTTTTTACACTTTGAAGCTTACAAAATTGCTATTTGTTTGTGTTTTTAAACACTCTCATGCCAGCAAAAAAAAATAGAGTATGTTTTTATGCTTTGATGCAGACACAAATTGTTTTTTAGGTGTTTTTCTATCACCTCTGTGTTAATATAACAAAAAGTGTGTACATTTCAGAGATTTCCCTATAAAAAATTTGTCTCTTGCCGTTATTTTTCCTATGATAGGACACATTTATTGCTAATGAAAACACTATGTTGCCTGGTTTAGAATTCAAACAGCCTTTTGTATACCATATATTTCTATTCAGTGAGTAACGCTTTCCATGTATTATAGGCCAGCATTATTCCATTATGATAAATATTATTATTATAAAAACTACTCTAACATCTATAGGAACAATTCTAAAAGCTTTCATATTTCACATCAATATGGATCATACTCGTAATTTCAAAAGCAATTAGCCATATGCACACTCTAACCCATTCCTGAAGCAGTTAATTCACCCCTCTATAGAATAATGCAGCCTCTGAGACAAAGCTCTTTGGGGCCAAACATGAATTCGAACTTAACTGCTATAAAAGCACTATAAAAACACATCCAACATCTTAGAATAATTGATCAATGTATCATTCCACCAAATGTTCCCGACCCATTATGTCAATTTTATTGCCGTCATAATTAGAATACATGTCACAGAGAACGAGAACAGAATCAATTTAGCACCACATCTTTTCCTTTTCATCACGAGGAAAACTTGAAAGAAATTGTGATGAATATGTTCGCTTTTTATTCATTATATCTCGTTTCTTTTCATCATTTTTTAAGCCTTTGGTCTCTAATCATATCATGTTATAATGGGTTTATGATTGCTGGCACATATGACAAGATAAATTTCCATTTGATATAGAATTCTATGATCCAAATGCTCACAATTTTCACATCCTTCATTTTTTTTATCATAAATATCTGTACAGAAAAGCTAACTTTTTCTTTTTTTCTCGAAAAAAATTGCACTTATTTTTGCTACAAATGGGTTTTAT
>JAVSBT010476978.1:0-18246 GCA_033118115.1 Pharyngocirrus eroticus
GGTGAGAATACAGCCAGTACACACTGGCTATTAACCAATCAAAACACCGAAAACACACCAACAATGGGATAAAATACAATACAATACAATACAATACAATATTTAGAAAATAGTTAGAGTATACAAATGAAAAAATGATAATGTATAAAATTCTAAAAGGATGATATAAAACATATGCACAAAATCCTTAATCTCCAGAATCTTATAAAAATTAAAATCAAAGTGCTAATTTAATTCATGTTAGATATGTCCCTGTTAACTCTGTCAATTTCTCCAGTAAAGATTTAGCTTTGACTTTAAAGAATCTGAACTTTCTAGCGCTTAAAAAATCTGCAGTGTAAATAGGTCTATATCTGATAAAGTGCTTTGACCAAGTTTTCAGCAATCAATGACACCACATCATTAGCGAAAAGATTATGTTAATCTCCATAACAAACATGAGCTCATATTTCTGCTTTATCATAAACCAATACTAGCCAAATACACTTCAAAATAATTTTGAAGTTAGAGGTTTAATGTTTCACGCCAAGAGCCAAAACGGAAAAGGAATTTACGTGGCAAAAGTAGTGAAAAAGTTGAGACAATAGATCAGCTATCTGACAGCTATATAGGAATTGGAAGCAAACATGTTTTAGCTTAAGTTTGTTTTAGTTCTCTTGCGGTTTACACCTTATTCTTGTGTGCCCTCATTCAGTGGTTAGGGTGTTAAATGGAGACCTACATGTATGTATGGATTCTACACCTAATAAATCTAAAAAAGGCCTAACAATAGATTTGTCCATATCAGATGTAATAATTATAATTCTCATTGAACTTTCACTACTTTAACCAAATAAAACTTAATATGACTATGGAAAATTGGTGTACACAAATACTTTATTTGGACCCTCTTTCAGCCACGAGTCATGCATGGAATTGACCATTGCTCTAGAGTGTTGTCCTACAAGGGGTATCATGTTCACTCCCTGCTCAATACCAAGAGACTAAACAATATCTTTTATGTAATCTATATATTTTTTTTTTTGAAAGTCAGGACTATGCCAACAAAAAATGGTCATCAATTCTTCTCTGGGTATACAAGCAATGTCTATAAAGCTGCATCAGGGTGTGAAAATTACAAAAGAGATGGTTGTACTTCAGCATGATATGATCAATAATAACGTTTAATGATGTGAAAAAGTTCTGAAAGAATACCACTTTCTTGGTTCTTGTTGTCATCCATATACTGTTGGTTGAAAGTTTTGATTTCTATTAGGTTGGTTCAAAAAGTGTGATAATACAGGTCAAGGTCATTTTTTAGATGAGATAGAAATCTAAACTTTTAGAAACATTCTTCTCCATGATACAATGTTAGAAAAAATAATGATATTTAGTAATTGTTAGTGGTGAAATGTATGGAAGCATGGTGGCTCAGTGACAAAGCATGCGACTAGAGATCAGAAGGTTGAGGGTTCGATCCCCTGCCCTGCCCCATGTCTGTGTCCTTGGGAAAGATATTTAGTCCCAATTTTCCTTCTTCACTCAGGAAACGATAAATGGGTATCAGGAACACTCTAAGAAAGTAACCTGCGATAGACTAGCATCCTGTTCAGGGGGAATGAAAGCTCTCCGTTGCTTGTGCTTCAGAGACTGGGGATAAGCACCGGTCTTATGGGCCTTAATGGCCATAGTATAGCTTTACTTAGTGGTGAAATGCCATTTACAAATTACACTACAATTACTGATGTCTATTAATGCATCACAAGTTTTGCATTAATTTATATATATATATATAAAATATAAAATAATGATAAAGTCCAACACAAAAGAAATGCAATATATATAGTGTTGATGAGGGGTTAATAGTAACACAAATTAGTAATAAATTGGCATTACTAAATTTAGTGTTTATGCTGCTTTACCAATAATTCAATGATTAAACATCACTTTTCATTTTTTAACAGTGTGTTGACTTTTCACTTGTACTGTACAAATTAAGGATAAATATCACACCTACAAAACAAACAGGCTACAAAGAAAACCCAATTCAGCTTTATTGTTGGCTATACTCACTGAACTCTCTGTATTTGTATTGATGATATATACTTTGAAAGTTAGCATGGAATCTTCTAATGGCTTCCTGTCTATATGCAAATTGCTTCAAGAATTGTCAGAGTCAAGATTTAATGGTTTCCTTACACATGTACTTTGAAGAAAAGTCTATGTTTCAGTTTATGTTGGAGATAATATCAATCGATCAAAAAATGAATTAATGCTTATCATGTTGAGTTTCTTGAAAGGGAAATGCTCAATCTTGGGAGCATCAATATTTGGGGTTTTTTTTGGTTTAAAGGGTTTGGTTTAGTTGTTAGGATATCAAACTCCTCTTATCTGAAAGAGACATTTTTTGTATAGCTTTCAGCTACAACAACACCTACAAAACAACACCACCACAACCACAACCACCACCACCAACAACAACAATAATAATATCAGTTATAATTATCTACAACCTGGGATCTTCAGCCAGAAAGGTGAGATGTTTTAGGTATTTCAGTGTTCTCAATGTCCCTTGGAGAAATTCAGAATTTATTTCTAATGTCCTTTTGAGGCCTTTTTGTGCTTTATTGATTAAAGTTGTTTGAGGAAGGGGGGGGGGGGGGTGGTTCCTAAATCTATAGAAAAATGGCATGAACATTATGAGGTTTACACAACAAGAGTGTCTCAAATTTAGAAAGGCTTCAATTGAAAAAAATCTTCCACTGTTTCTATGACTGCATCACGTCTTTTCATCATTTTTTGTGAAATGATATAAGACAGCCAGGGTGTAATTTAGTGTTAATTTTTTTTGCCAGGTGGACAACATAACATGTTTATTAAGGTAATGACAAAAAAAAGAATTGGAACATTTAGTGAGGTGCCAACAATATTTAATAATGATGTTGAAACCCTTTGGTCTTCCTGGAAACCCAGTATGTTGGACCCTGTGGGTTGGTAGCTAGGCCATCAACATGCAGACTTCATTCACTATGTCTTCATTAATTTGCCACCAAAATAAAATCAGAAAAATACAGATCTTGTGCAATAACCTTGTCTAATTAGACTACCAGACTTTTCTAATGGTGTATTATACAATCTTCAAGGAAAATGTGCAATAGTATGAAGCAATGTGGAAACTTCAATTGTTATAAGAGTTATCCCAGATAGAGTTGTTTGTTGAAACACCACAACTAAAGTTACTTATATGGAGGAATATCCTTAGACTGGAAGTAAAGAGAAAGACTTTTATCAGAAATGTGGTACTCTGCAGGGGACCCAACATCTAAGCTTGTTAACAATGAAATAAAAACAATATATGGTATCAAGACTACTTAGCTACCTTTTTATAGTTGGGTGTTTGGTTGTTTTCAATCAAATATCTTCTTTAAAATTTATCAAATTGCAATGCTATGCAATTGCAATATTAATGAAACTAAAGCCATGGCCCTGTTTACATTGGTTGATTTCTCTGGGAAAGGTTTTTCTTTGACTTAAAGCCAGAGTCATAATCCTTTGAGAGATTTTAAGTAAATGTGTTTAGACCATAGCACACAGAGGCTCTGACAGATAAACATAACAGATCATGGGGGTCATCCAAATCCATTCATATTTTATACTTGGGTGGAACTATCATAATCAGCCATATGATATATTATGCTGGCAAAACACAGGGCCATGCTAATAGGTTGAAAGTTAATCCTTTTACATAAAAAGATTTGTCAACTTTATGGGGGAGGAGACGGTATATTACTTTAATTCAAAGGGAGTTATTAACAATAGTGTTCAGTCATTCAATAAACCCCTTTAACAGTATATGTTGGTCACATCACTGATGACAAAAATAGCATTGACTCTATTTCAAGGTATAATCCACTACTCCTTGAATGATTGACTTGTGGAAAAACCAACTATGATAAAGGCTTAGTCTATAGGCTTGTTCACCATGAGCTTGGTTATAATGTTTTTTCAGTTTAAGGAGGGTTTCAGCAATTTGTCTGAAATATGTTAACTCCCTTTGAAAAACAATTGTGGTATACCATCTCCTCCCCCCCTCTCCCTCGGCTTTAGCCCTGTTTAAGCCCTGATTACTTTGTGTTGCTAATAACAAACTTCGATTCTATTTCTCCCTCTTGATATCCTGCTAATGAATTCCTAGAATAGAGAATTACATAACAACTACAATTTGTATAACAAACACACACAATTCTGACAGCTGAAGTTCTTAGGAAATAGCTAGGTCTTGGATAAAATGGTGAATTGTATAATCAAATAATGAATACCCCTTGGCAAAAGTTCTTCTATAAGACAGTATGATGTCTATAATCATCTTTTTACTAGAGAACACACACCCTTCAAACGATCCTTATTAAACTAATTTCCTTTCTTGTTATTTTAATTGCAAGGTACCTCGAAAATATGATCAGCTAATTATTATAATGGAGGGAGTGTATTGCATAAACCATCCAAACATTACTATAACTTTGTCATCTAGTTCAGACATAATCCACCTTCTTAGTCTTCTACTAATTTCCTTTCTTGTTATTTTAATTGCAAGGAACCTCGAAAATATGATCTGCTAATTACTATATTGGGAGTGTATTGCATAAACCATCAAAACATTATTATTATAAAAATGTCATCTATTTTAGACATAATTATGTAAGTCCATCTTCTTAGTCTTTTATCCTATTGTCAAACTAACAGTCTTAACATGTCTTCTTCAGATAATTTCTGTAAAGTTTCTCTGTATGCAATTTATAAAATTTTAGTGGGTCATATATTTCACTTTTTTGTCTCATAAAGATCTATCATCTTTACCACATACTCGTACATCTAGGACATCTAGGACAGTGTGCTGAATGGCTTCTCTTGGAAGAGTCTATGGTCACTTCTGGGTCAAAGGTCATGTCCAATGTGCAAAAAGGGAGAGGGATGGAAGATTTGGGTATAGGGCAGAAAGTTGCCGCTTATATCATTTATAAATTCAATATTGTGATACTTTAAGCAAAATGCATATCCTTCCTATGCAATTGCAATGTTTCAGATTCTCCATATGTCATAACAACAGTTGTCCTTAATCCTATTTATTATCATAAACAATATTTATGATACCCTATATATTGTAAGCTTGGCAACGTACATGGCCGACCCAGATCAACTTTGGTTACATTCCTCAACCAGACAAGAAATCAAAGTTGCCAGATGGCTAAAAGTGATGTGGGCTTTGGTGGGTTGAAAGCTTAGCCTTTTGAGTTTCAGATTCTCCATATGTCACTACAATAGTTGTCCTTAATTCTATTTATCATTATAAACAATATTTATGATCCCTATATTGTAAGCTTGGCAACATCCCAGATCAACTTTGGTTATCATATTTTTTCTGTTTATCATTATGTAGTGTTAATCAGTATAGCCTGGTCTTGAACTTACACCCATCTTAAACTGTATGGAAAACATTACTTGGACTTACCTGGAAAGACAGAAAAAGAAAGTGAAAGGTTAGAATAGTCATATATTTTGTTTAAAATTCGTAAGGGATGAACACCACAAGATATAGGGGAGAGTATCATCATCATCATTGTGTTTCATCCCATATGTCTAGACACCTCAAACCAGTCAAGCAAAGGCACATACTGAAAGTGTGTACAAGAATGTAAAGTTGTATGAAGATATTTGTTTTTAAATCTTCCATAAAATTCTGTTAGATATGCAAAGTTGAAAAAATTATCTGATAATGTCAACACGTTCACTTTGCAGAAACTATGGCCTTTTTGGGGGTCAATGTCTTATGAATGTTTATGTATTATTGACAAAGCAGTTTTATTACTGAAATCTATAAGAGAAATAAGAGTATAGCTATAAAACATTGCAGAATCAAATAACAAAACGTGACTATGGCAAAACATGTACTTTTTCTTTAGGTGGATTAAAAGTAAAAGGACTTTAATTTCTTCATAACTGGAGTGCTTTTATCACTTAAAAAGTCTGTATTAAGTAATAAAACAAGAAATGTGGTAATAATTATCAGCTATTATTAAAAAACGATCAAACATTTTATTTAGTCTTATATTTTGTCCTATAACCAGAGATGACATGAGATATTGATATTTCAAGGCATTTTCCATGCCAACAACAAAATTTGATATGATTTGTTTCTGATCTGGGTTCTAACTTTAAGAGTGACAAGCTATATATATCTTAGTTAATTATACTATAAATTCAAATCTGTATATAATTATAATGACTTCCCTTTGAGTGTGAACAGAAGACCAGAAGTAAATCCAATGGATCAATCACATGGAAGATGCATGGCTAGTAGGGAACTAGGTTTTCATCAGGATTTTTTTCATTTCTTTATTGCCATCACAAATTAAAACTTTTTAAAAAATAAAGCTTGTATGTATAATTTTTTAAATATACATATACTAGTAATTGTTCATTCAAATTGAAACCAAAGGGTGTCATGATAGGGGAAATAAAAACCTAGTATGGTCATAGCATATCTTCCCAGTGTCTCTATTGTGACATAATATATGTAGGTCGGATGTTTATTATATTTGCTCTGGTTACTATAATAACTTTATTTTCTTAACCTCAAAATCTTGTTTCACTCAATATTGTAATTGTATGAAAGAAAAATTATTAGAATATGCTTGTTACTTGGTTTGAAAAGACCCCTAGTGCTAAAATCTAAACTACTGTGTCTGTGTAGCATTGCAATCAAATCTGCCACTGGTATTTCGTGTTGTCTTACTTCCCAATGCTAACTGTTGTAATTCCAAGCACATGTGTCTGTTAATGAGACATGCTTGCTTTCTTGCTTACAAGTTCAACAAGGATATCTATAAAAGTATATAAAGCATTGCAAATCTGACTTTTAACCAATAAATGACACAGTGTAGAAAAGGATCTTAATGACATGACATGCACTGGCATTAAACTTCTAGGTTTCAGGAAAAGGTATGTAAAACTTTGATTCTTTTTTTTTTTTAATCTTACAACAAATTGTTGCAAGGAAAACTGTGACAATTTTGCATACTTCAAAAAGTTTTAAGGAGTTGCCATAATTGGTCAATTTACATTAATTTTTGACTGGATAATATTTTTTGACTTGAAAAAATATTAATTTTCTTTTACTTTTTTGGTATTTTTCATATGTTAAATCATACTCAGAGAAATTTGAGTGATATCGAACTGTGGCTAAGGGTGTCCTAAAGCCAAAAATATGTACTTTCATAGCATCATTTTTTATTGAAAATGAGTATTTGTGACATAGGCTCTTGCATGTGAAAAAATGCAATTAGACCCTCACCCCCCTCCCCCCCCCCCCGTAAGAAATAATAATTCACTGCCTTAAGCGATTTATAAGATCAAATTTGGTTGTACTGAGGAGTTACTTATTATGTGTGACATATTTATTTTTCTATAAAATTAAAAAATGAATCGTTATAGACTTAGATCCAAAACATTTAACATATCAAAAACGATTGCATGGATGAAATATCCTAAGAAAATTTATAAAAACTTTGTTCAAAGTCATTTTCAATCCACATTACACAGTGGTTAAAGTAAATCAGGTCTAGGGAGATTTGACTAACACAGGAAAAATCCTTTCACTGATAAAAAAACCCAAGTCTAACATTTGCAGGATTCACACTTAGACCAATCAGTGAGCCATCTCTGTCAGGACAGTACCATGCCTGGTCAATCTGAGATCAGTCTCAGTGTGCCTCAGTGTTGGATCCAATAGGTCTTTTACAGAAGGCAATGCTTAGCTTGCCTTTGATATTTATGAAAGCTATTGTTTACCATGGTGTTCAGGGTGAACCTTTTGCAATAAAACTAGACTACAAGCCAAAGTTTCTGCATCGTATTCACTTTGAATGATCTGCAGACACTGTGAGAAGGACTCTGATTGGAGTTATAAACAAGTTGTCTAATAGCTGATGGTCTGTTTAAGTGCACAAATTTGATAATTCATAAGATTTTTTTTAAGGGAACTAAGATTTGAATGTTTGAAAAATGTCTACTGTATTATTGGAAAGTGAATTATTCCTTCTATGTTTAATAACCAATGCTAAATAAAACTTATCGCTATCTTTTATCAGTGTTATATTCTACAGCATCAGAATAGATTGGAATATGAATGAATTGGTCTTGCAGTTTGATACAATGTTGAATTTAAAATTGGGGCCAAGCTTTAACTTGAAGGTAGTCAAACTTGTGTCTGGATAAATAATTCTATCTGTCAATTGACGTAACATGTAGACCTACATACATTTCTAGAAGTGTCTTCACCTTTCCCTATCTTATAATGAAAATATTCTGGACTTGACTGACTAACAAGGTTTTGTTGCTACTTGATAGCAGATGCAAACATTCATCATGCATGCTCGTATGCTGAGAGGTAACTAGGGACCTCAGATGATCTTGCACATAAAAGCATATCACATATTTTGAATAGTAACACTTCTAGCATCTGGTCTGCGTGAATGGCAATTACATAATAATTATACAAATCGATGTTCCAGAAAGTATTCACAAACTTCTAAAATTCCTAAATGTTTCTATATTTAGGAACGACAGAGCAGTAGTCTAGCCTTCAATCATACTATTACCCAGCCCAAGATCAGCTATTAATAACAGATGTTTCTGCCACTGCATTTAGAAAAAACTGGAGTGAAAATTGCATTACAGACAATCTTCCAAAATCCATGTATAACTTGATTTTTTTAAACTCTTTTGCATAGTTTTTTTTTCTCCATTTGTTATACCTGACTTTGTCATAAGGCCAATTCTAACATGAAAATGTATTTTTGTGACTTTTTATTTATTATGCAGACTTCTGTCATATTGAACAACCATAATATTTCACATTTTACAACAATAAAGAAGAATCAAGTGGTAAATTAATACAGTATGGAGTTTCATTTTATTAAAAAAACCTGCATGACATGTATCAATTGTTCATTTTTTCCCCTTAAGTTTTCTATTTTTGGTCACAATTATGTACCTTTGCTAAAAAAATACTATAAATTTAAAATGGAAGATTTTTTTCTTCAAATCTTCAAAAAGACTTTATACACAGTTAGAGGTTAAAGGTAGGTTGATTAAGTCGCTTTTCATTGTTAATATGATTCTCGAATGTCAATTATAATCTATGTCAGGTGCACAGTGAGGACATAAATGTTATACTGAAAGACTAATTAAAGTGAGAGTTTTCTTATAAATGTCATTTTAAATCTGTTTAAACTAGTTTCATATCACAATTTTCAAATAATTAACCTGTGTGTATATTATGTTATATTTGCAACATCCCATTTATAAAAATAAAGTAGTTGTACACAAAAAATAGAAAAAAAAAGGGAGAGAGAAAAGAGAGAGGTAAAAAGACAAAATTTACCAAAGAGAAAACTAAAACGTTGAAATGTAATCAAGGAGGACTTGAACCTCCTGGTCACTGAAACCAGCTTTACCTCTATTTAGCTCTCTTACCATCTCAATGGTGCCATTTTGTTCCTCAAGCTCATCAAAGGTGACACATGACATGCTTTTAAAATGTTCAAAACATCATTTATATTTGACCTCCAGTCATTGTACTATTTAAGTATCAAAAAAATAGATTCCATTTAACTAGAACTGTGTAGACATTTTTGATAACCAGTAAACCTGACTTTATTTCATTGTGCATGTTTAGACCTTCACGTGAAGCTTCATCGTTGCAATTCTGTTTGAAAAATCATGAAGCGAATAAAGACTGAGAAAAGACTGAAATATATTCTGATAAATGCAATATAGATGAGCTTTATATAACTCTCCAATAATTAAAAGTAAAGTTGATTTAAATCCTCCGGTAATGTTTTTTCTCTTTTGTTCTTTAAAAAAATCAAAACCTTTTAATCATTTGTTAAACTGTGTGTATGATTGGAAAAAAAAAAGGATATTTTTACTTTCCCCTCAAGAATCTATAAAACCACTTTGACTAAACCTTTGATAGGTATGGTTTTAAAGTTTCTTTGAAATGTTTTCTTGTGAAACCTTTTCAATGTTGCCTTGATTTCCCATGACTCTGAATCAATTAAAAAAATTCAGTTTCAACATGGAAGTCTAAGGCTTTAATTTCCTGATAGTTGTAAGACTATGGGTCTAAGAATTTTTTCCATTAGTTTTTGGTCTTTCTTTTTTTCCAAGGCGTCATTAGTGAACAAGCATAGAACTTGAAAACTCTTAAGTGTTTATCCGATGGCCTTGTCGATGTGGATTTATATAACTTTGATATCATCTACACAAAATTTTCTTCGAATCTGTTCAAAGATTGAAAAGCAATGTCTTCACTGTTTGATAATAAACCTAGGTAAACATTAAGACAATAAACAGAATTTCAAAGAGCTTTTGTCAAATATATCATTTTTTGAAATACCTAAAAGGATTTGTGAGCAGGGGGCATTGTCATTTGTATAAGAATCGGATATTATCAGAAAGAATTTGATAATGGACCTTGTCTTACAATCATGGGCTTAGTCACATTGATTGTTCTTCATCAAATAACATAAAAATATCTGAAGAAATCGAGGGGAAAATGAACCTGCAGTAGCATATATTCTGTTCATTTCATCTTGTCATACTTTATTAAATTTCTCTCGTTCTCTCTTTCTTAATTCACATTATCTTGTTCCTTTCTTTCTCTGAGAAGTTTTCAATGAATATTCTGTACTTAAAAATGAATTTCCATCCTTGGCACAGTAGTGGCATACGTCAATTTTGTGTTTATGATAGTACTGACAAATCAGTGCTAAATTTAAAAACTTTGATTTATGGACAGAAAGTTCTCAAAGATTCATAGATCATTCAGTTCATTAATGATAAATGAATTACAAAGAAAATGCTAATAAGGCGTGCATGAATATGGAGCTTAGTGGATGCACTTTGTAAAAATAAGTTCAGATGAAATTCAAAAAGCTTTCATGAACTATCATCTACCCAGATATGTATGCAAGGTTTCCATCATTATTCAAGATCATCTAAGTATGAACTGATCAAATGACTATTTCTGTAAAACTACTAGGCATGATTGAATGAAATAACATATCAGTGCCTAAAATTATCTAAGTTGTCTGTACATAATCATGCTCTGTATCTATGGATGGTTTCATTTCCAAACAAATTGTAAAGCAATATCCGTGCAGATTAGCTATGGATATACCATCCAACTTTATGAAAATAATATTTTTAAAAATCCAAGACAAACGTATGGAAATAGATAAACTAATTGGTATACAGAAGGAATAAAAGAAAGAGGGAAAGAAAGAAACATGCATTCAGATGAAACTTTAGAAAATACTAATATGATTAGTCTACAAAATCTGGATTCTCAAATAGCTTGGCTTTATGAATAGTGCATGCAGTGCTGCTGTGATACTGTTTTCAACAATCCACAGAAAAGTGGATGAAAACATTTGGTTACTCCTACGTTCATCCTTATAAAGATCATCTTTGTTATGATAAAAAATTCTGTGTTCATCAAATATCTGAGACATTTCATAGCTTGCAATACACTAAGTAATAAATGTCTACTTTTATATTTCTTCCAATCATCATCAATGCTTCTCCATTTACGTTTGATGTTGTTTATTGTGTTTGTACTTTCAGTTGAGTGACACAGTTTTGAAATTCTCTGAAACCTTATCAATGCCAAGGTTAAAAATAACCAAAGGAAATATCTTTTGATTTCGACTTCTTTTGCTTCGTAGGTGTACAAATTAATTAACGAAGCTGTAGGTATATCATAGGGAACACCATGCCACAAAAAGCATAAATGAAAAACTGCCAACAGGTCTTGTAAAACTAGAAACATGTGCCTTCCAAATACTGTGTGTAATTCCTTTGAATTTTTCTTTACTTTGTAGATATCCTTGAACACTTTGGCTTCATATAAAAAGAATAAAAAGAAACATCAGCAGGGTTCTACATCTTCGGGCCTATACTGTATCTTTTAAATTCCTAATCAAAGCAAGATCATTGAGATTTCATACAACACAAAAGACAGCAAGATTTTAAGGATGAAGAAAATAGAAAGGTAAGCAGCAGAACCCATAGAAAAAAAATCCTACAACACATCTATGCTTTTAGATTTTATTCCTGCTTTTCTTAACATTAATTATCCTCATCATAAAATCACCAGGTACTTTCATTTTGCATTTAAAGTAATTGTAAAGCACTTTGAAAAATTCTGCAAGATTACCTATGGGCCTGGGGTGCCCTTAGTGGAGAGGAGGTATCTTTGGCCATGGTAAAAGACACTTTTTGAATCCATTCAAACAGAGGGTTAATTTACAACATTGATGTAATTTGTAAAGAAACTTTCTTGAGTGGATTCAAAACATGTGTGTCTAACCATAGCCAAAGTCAATGTTAAAAAAGTTTTTGAATTAATTAAAAAAGAGTATTTCACCAAGGCCTTTATAGAGGTTTAACATGCACAAGATATCTTACATGAATAGGGCTTTGGTGTGTGTTATTAATCTGAAAGTGTCCCATTTAGTAGGGCTGTCTCAAAGAGATGTCTGATTGTATTTAGTCTTTGGTATTATGCCAGTTATTAGACTTTAAATGTCTTAAGTCTGTTTACACAATCAATTTTGTAAGCACAATATAGAAATGATTTTTAAGGCACTTCAAAAGTAGATTAAAGTGTAAACGCAGGTGTAATTTTAAAGATTTGTCATTCTCAATTTTTAGATGTTGATCATCAACATGTTTTTATAACCAGGGTTGCTTGGCCTTTAATATTTTTGCCAGTTTGTCAAAAGTGAAAGACATTTCAATCCATAGACTAACTTATTGTCTACAGGAGTATGCATTAAATTGGGCTTTAAAACCCTTTGTATTAAAATCATTACCAAATTGCATCAACATATCAAGTGTAAACAAGCCTAATTTATTTAATTTGTAAAAGGACTTTAAACACTTGAGTACTCATATTCCACAGACTCCACATCAGTATTACATTAAAGCAAAGAAAATTTCTCTTATTGTTTGTCTACTCTTAACCTTTTGCATTCCTGGGTATTAACACCACTATACCATTTCTATATCAGCAACTGCTGCTAATTAAAAGACTGTTTACAATAATATTATGAAGCAAAATCAGCTACAATAACAAGTCAAAACAACTACACATCAAGTCAACTACAGCCTTGTTATGTCTGGAAACTGTAGATGACTAATTAATGATAAAAGTTAGCACTGCAATAGGTATTATATACTAGTATATGACTTAAGGAAAAGAGCCATAACATCAGCTTTATCTCCATATTAACATGGCTAGGTTCTGTTTTCCTTGTGGAGATGGTTTATGACAGGGTAATTAATATAGAATTGAAAAAATACCTAAGTAAAGTCTCACAAAGCTTGTGCCTATCCCCAATTTATGTAGCATTAGTGACTTTAAAGCCCTATTCACATGCACTGTCGACTTTGTAAGCCCTTGAACGTACACTATTAGTTGCCATTCTGTAAAGAAGTTGAAAAGTCTACAGTCTAAACACAGTTGCAATTTTCAAAATTCTTTACTTAAAGTTTATTGACAAATCTTTTTATTTAAAGGGATTAACTTTCCACCTACTAGCATTGCCATAGTATGTTTGCAAGCTTTTGGGATTTTGTAGACAATGTGAACAAACTGACTTAAAGTTACTTCATGCCTTTCAAAGGATTATACTTTTGTATTTAAAGATAAAACTAAATATTTGCTAGAGAAATCGACAATGTCAATATAGGCCTTAATCTTAGGGTAGTTTACAACTCCCAGACCCTCTTTCAGGGTGCTAGTTTGCTTTTAAGTATCTTGGAAAATGAATGTGTCTAGTACAGTGATACCTCAATTACAAGACAACTTAAGGGACTGGGCTCAGAGTGGTCTTAATAGCGAGGTAGTCTTCCTAGTTGTCAGAAATGTAACAACATAACATGTAAATAATTGTCCTGAAAATAAATCAAGCAAACGTGATTTTCAGAGTTATTGTTTTACTATATCTTTTTATGAATTATCATTTGGTAATGGACTCAATAGTGAGGTTCAGACTTTTTAGTATTCTTTATAGTGATCTAATAGGCAAGGTTTCACTGTACACAGTAAAGTACTGCAAATTCCTCCTGTCTTTTAGTACATGAGGTTCCACATAAGGTTCATCAACCCAAAGGATTTCAAACATGTTTAAGATTATGAAATATTATATATCATTATTTCAAAGGTAATTTCCTTTTCATATTATGAGTTCTAATCATGCAGAAATCCCTTTAAGACTGTTTATTAGTAATTCTACATACTATCCAAGGCAGAAAATTTACCAGTTTTCTATTATTCCCTTTCTTCATTATGCTCCTATCACAGGAGGTTTTAAATCCCATTTGTTTCATCACCGCAACTGTTAGATACTTTAAAAATTAAATAAATCAATCCAAAAATGTAATTTGAAAGTTGTTATGGATCATACAACAACATCTCCCTTTACTATTACCAGTAGAAATTTAGAACTAAGAAAAGATTGGTATTGTCTTACTACAATTTTTTCAGATTTTAAGTAAAAAGAAATTTGTTATCTTTCAAACGGGACAAATTGTTCCTACCTCTGCATTGAGAGGACCATTGCAAGAGGGTTGGGGAGATCATTGCAGACTCTGTTTATAAAAGGATTGACATATCCTCAATTTGTAAATAAG
This sequence comes from Pharyngocirrus eroticus, assembly GCA_033118115.1. Taxonomy (NCBI): domain Eukaryota; kingdom Metazoa; phylum Annelida; class Polychaeta; family Saccocirridae; genus Pharyngocirrus; species Pharyngocirrus eroticus. Next base: position 14,740 of record JAVSBT010476978.1, read on the forward strand.
GGGCAGGCATAAGAGGATGTTTCAAGGCCCTTGCTATCTGTGTTCTTGAAAACACCATGGATTAGGATTTTCAAACATCATATATATTTCTCCCATTGGCTATAGATCATATGAAAATTAATGATTCAGGTATTTAAAAAATGTTGCCATGAGGAGTATTTGAACCCATTCCTTTACATATTTTGATTTGGATAGCTACATATTTGATACAAACGTTCTTGATAAGATGAAGCAAAAGAAATCAAAGTTTGACATCATTATAAATGAGTTAAGCAAACAAAATTGCAAAACATCACCAACCTTAATCAAAAACAAAATGTTGTTTGAATACAGAAGCAGTTGTTTTTCTAGATTTTGTAATTCTTTACCCTTTTTCTCATTACACTAGAATGTACTTTCATTCTCTAAAGAGCATCTGATTCAAATCAATCACAATTATATACTTTGATTTAGGTTATATTTCATCCTTTATTGTAAAATTATCCACTATGCAAGTTTGATTACAAACGAACCAGAAAATCATACAAGCAATACGGTTAATAACCTTTTTTTACACTTTATCTAACAACTTCGCCAAAATATAAAATAACAAATCCAAAAAAAAGAACATTTCTTGTTGGTTTTCTTTTTATATATATGATATTTTGTCATTAGTATGTGACAACTTCAGGTGGATTTTGAAGATGTCACATACTATATTGACAAAATATATTGAAATATAAAAACAAAACCAATGCAACATGAAAATACCTTTTTCCGACTTTTCAGTATCTCGTTTGTAAAAGTTGGAACAATAAAGAAGTTATGCTTTCAATTTTCCCAACCTTACAAAGTTACATACTCTTTATACAATCCATTAAAAAATCAGCTGTATTGCTCATTATGTTTAACATCAAAAATAATAAATGATTAGATGTGTTGATAAATATTGAATGTGCTACAAAACAAGTGCTTGACTATTCAAAACTTCAAAACTTGGTTGTCACGCATTGATAAGTAAACTATTTTGCTTGTATATACAGCTGAATGGCTTTTCATATCAGCTGTTTGAGTTTATTTCATCTGACAATTATATTCTGATTTATCTACATATGCTAGAATCATATGACACCACATTATACTATAGATAGCAAAGCAGACCCCCTTGATGTATTTCACAGCCTGCCCCTCTTTTCCTGTTTTTCCAGCAGAAAACCATAAAGGATCACTTTCTGGTCTATCAAAAGCTTTGTAGTAATCAAAGTGTATGTTCCATAAATGAGTGGAATGTTGAAATAGGAAAAATACACAGAAATAGAGTGGAAATTATTCTGTATTTTGTTCCTCATGTGTATTATTGGAGAGAAAAATCTTGTATGAACTTCTTAAGTCCTCCCCTAAAATCAATGAAACATTTTTCTAGTTAGGTACCTTTGAAAACTACCAAAGGGAATTTCTTTAGCTATCTAGATTACACTATACTATTATCACATGAATATTGTTTTGTCCTTTGATGTTTAAAGATTAATAACGATATTTGACAGAAAGAAGCAACATATTTAAAAGCTGGTTGATAATATTGCTCAAAATAGTTAAAACTTGTAGGAAGTATTTAACTGAAATTCTGTCAAGCATATACCTGTATTTGGCTTCTGTAAAATATCAGGCCTATTCAATATCATTTTCTAGAATCAAAAATTATGATTGATCTACCTCAAAAATAACCTATGACCTCAGTTGTTGATAGAAATGTATGCAAATGCAGATATCATGTTTTGTAATTGTATTTAATTAATACCAGCCCTTAATTTTTAATTTGTCTCCATGCATATTGTCTTTACTGTGGAGGATTTTCTAAATCTAAAAAAGTCACACTTCTTAAGATGACCATATTCTTTACATTCCAGATAGAATCTTGAGCAGCAGACAAGTGCATAGGAAGTGTTGTATTTCTACTGAAGAGTTACATCTGACAAGATGACATCAGATATGGGTTCCAACATGTTCAACGGTTATTGGGAAAACACCATGATTGCAAATGCGACAATAGAATCTCCCGTTTTACTGAATATTGATGAAAACAGCCACCAGGGGCAAGAAAGTCAAACAGGAGGTGGTGATTCATACTCAGGACTTCACAATTTCAGTAGAGAATACATGAAATATCATGGTTATATTGCAGCAGTTGTCTGTGTGTGGGGCATTGCTGCAAATTTGGCAAACATTATAGTTTTAACAAGAAAAAACATGGTGTCAACTACAAACATGATACTAACATGGCTGGCTGTGGCTGACCTACTTACGATGTTATCCTATCTGCCAGTCAGTATACATTTTTATATCTTAAAAGATCCCAAACTGGATTTCCCTTCATCAACCTACATCAATTGGATACAATTTATGCTGTTCCATATAAACTTTACAGTTCTTTGTCATACAATAGCAATATGGCTGACCATAGCCCTGGCAATTTTTCGATATCTGTTTATCTGTTATCCCACCAGGGGTGCAGATCTCTGCAATATGTATCGGGCAAAATTATCAATCATAGCAATCTATATATCCACCGCCATCATCTGTATTCCAAATTACTTGGCTACCACATACCAAAAACATCAGTATATAGAATCTCACAATGACTTTAACATTACAACACAGAATGTTACCACAACAATCTTTTCATTTGACTATTATCTATTGGGGGATAGTGCCTATATGACATCGTTGTTATCCAATATGAATTACTGGATCCAAGCTGGCCTCATAAAACTCATCCCCTGTGGGCTCCTGACTGTGTTAACAGTTCTCTTAATCATTGCTATGCACCAGGCCAATAAGCGCAGGATGAAATTAAAATCACAAGGCAACAAGGACGAATCAGATCGATCCAGAGAGCAAAATCGTACCACAGCAATGCTATTGGCAGTGGTTGGACTGTTTCTGTTGACAGAGCTCCCTCAAGGAATTCTTACTTTATGTAGTATTTTTATACCAAATTTTTTCTCCAATGTCTATTGGCCTCTGGGTGATGTGCTCGATATAATGGCATTGTTGAACAATTCAATTAATTTTGTTTTATATTGTTCAATGAGCAGACAGTTTCGACAAACTTTTGTCAATACCTTCTGTCCAAGTAAAGCTCAGAGGGAAGGCTGGACCAAGGTCAAGGCCATTACAAGTACGCCAAATGGAGACACAAAAACTTCAAATGTCTGAGAGTCTCAGTGAGACAATGCTAAAGAAATCATGTTAACTGCCTTTAATTCACTTTGTATTGAAGTGGTCTAACAATTAGGAAGACTATGACCTCAGACAATGTCTAAAATGTCTGTTACAAAATGTAACCATGGTAAAAACAATACATGCAGGGTTGAAGGTAGGACAATCAACTGACTGCAGAATGTGGAAAGTCTTATGATATATCTATATATTTATAAGAACTAAATAATCAAAGTTTGGAGAGTTTTTTAAAATACTGTTGAAGAAAGTTGTTTGTGTAATTGGTATTAAAATGGCATGATTTTTCAT
>JAVSBT010477089.1:0-21738 GCA_033118115.1 Pharyngocirrus eroticus
AAAAACCATTCGTAGAGTAGACTGCGCAGAACCTGAATATTAATTAGGGAGATAAATCAGGTGCGACATCTGATGGTACTACCGTCCCATTGATTTATTCTGTTTAAAAAGTGCAAAAATGTTGAAAGGTGTGATGACATCAATTTCAATACTTAGATTATTTTAAATTTTATATTAGAATATACAATATCAATTATTCTGATAAATTATTAAACTAATAATAGAAATGTCCCAATGCCTTGGAATAATTTAAAAAAACTTTGATGAAATACTTACTTGTCAACACATAATCTCACAGCAGGTAAGGCTGCACAGGAAAATATTAGAAAATAACAAAAATAACCATAGGTCTGAAACAAAGGGAAGTAGAAATTAGTCAGATTTTCAACATAAAGAACTCACATTCTTCCTTTTCAGTAATACAGCTTTGTCTTTGTTGTCTATTTATATGATATTTACCCCATCCCACACACCCCAAAGTCTATGACAATGTCCAGATGATTGAAGTGTAACAACCAAACACAAGTTATCACTTAATAAACATTTTGGATTTTAATCAAAAATAAAAATCGACCAACTGATAAATTTAGAATAGCTTTATCTTGAAAAATTTCTTTTGCAAAAATCTTAGTTCTTACTCTTTTGGCACCAAATTTGGCTTCTGCTTTTGGAAACAGTAATACTTGTAGGAATATCAAACCAAGGGCAGACATCCCCAAAGCACTTCCTATCTGATCTGAGGAGAATCCCAAACCTCCTAAAATTTAGGAATAGAAAATGGATCATATATTGAAATCTTCATTATTAGTAGAAATCTTTTTTTTTTAAATAGTAAAAACTTTTGACTGTTCTGAAATGTGGTTCACCCATTACCTTGTAATATCTAGAAATATGGTGAATAAAAAAACCTTAAACCATTCATACCCATTTCTACTTTAGTGGAAGCCCAGACAGTAACCAGCTCATCGAAACCAATCACACCAAAAGAAAATATAGAATATAAAGCAACTGTTAAGGCAATGTCCTTTTGTCTGAAAATAAACAAGAAGACAAAAATTCACCCATAGAAACATTTCTGAGAGTAGATACTTCCTCCAAAAATGAACAATACACTGATATATGTATACATGCAAACTAGTAGTTGAAAATGAAATAAAGATACTTCCTGTCTGTTCGGAAAAAGAAAATCATGAACAACATCATGCCACATGGTAATAAGTTTTGGTCATATCATGCTTGGTAATTGCTATTTTCATATTGTTAACTTATCAGTCACTGCTGTAACATACAAAGGTTTTCAAGAGTTTCTAAGAGTCCTTGATAAAGTTTATTATTTATGGTTTCTCCAAGATTTCTATGACCTGGAAGGAAAAATACCTCTATCCAGTAAACATTTCAGTTTGTCTGTTCCTTTTCCTATATCATAAAGGTACATCCCAAAATATGTATGAATTACTAGAAAAAAATAACAAACAAGTTCTCAATAATCACCTCAAAAGTCTGAATAAATGTATTTTATCACACCATCCTTTTGAACTTTTTTCCTCCTCTTCATTTTTAGGTTTCTCACACATCTCTTGTTCAGTTTTCTGTTTCTGGTTCACTTTATTTAATTCTCCTCTTGAAAGTTGAAGGGATGGGTTACTATACAACAGATCTCCCTTAGAAGTTGTTAAGATACCAAGTCCATAGATCTTGTTATGGTCATCTACGTTTCTTCCACTATCTATGAAATCTATGTCATCCATGGAGACAGAGAATGATTTGTCTGAGTGTGGCACTCTTTTCAGACCATTCCTTTCACGTAAATCTGTTAAGCTGACTGAATTGATTGGGTTTTCCTTGTGTAGGGAACTCACGTCTTTATCTAACATGTCTTTGGATTCGTCTGTTTCCACATTGACAATCATTTCTACTGGTTTCCTTAAAAGTAAACACACACATTTCAGTATTCAATAAGTAGAGAGTAGAGGCTTACATTTTTAAGTGAATAATTTAGTCTTCTGTATCACCATTTGTTGCATTCACCTGGACCTAAGGATCTGACAGATAAGGCCCATCATATAATCTTATCCATTCCTTGACTGATTTTTAAATTTTAGTTCTTTCCTAAATAAACATGCTATCCAGTCCCAACGCCGTAGCAAAATATTTAAAATCTAACATTTTCATTTACTTTCAAAATCAACTGAATAATCAGATTACAATTATCATATTACATAAAAACAGATGATTGGACGTATGAAAAGTTGAATATTACAATCAATTTCAAGTACCTTTTTTCAAGGGTTTCGGGAAGTTTCCACCATATGATAACACAGGCAAGTACTTGGATCATAGTTGCAATCATACTTGGCAAAAAAAATGGATATTTCACAAAAAAAGCCACATCGCCAAAGATGTTTGGGTACTTGGTTGCTGGACTTGAAGTGAACCCTTGAAATTATAAAAAATGAAAGATTTTCATTAGATTTTGATATCATTATTCATTTTTTTTGGGGGGGGGGCGGGGGGGGGGGGTTTATTGTAATTGGATTTTTTTCTTCAGGTTATTGCTCAACAAAAAGTTGTGGTTTTGAAAATATATAATTCTGATAGGATTTCTCTATAATACGTTAGGGCTGTATACTCATCAACAATATCATATTTCACAGCATATAATGAATTACAGTGTCTTGCTCAAACATAAAATACCATCTTACAATGCAATACATACCTGATATAAGTGGCCCTGACACAACCCCAAGACCCCATCCAAATGAAATGGAAGCCATTCCAACTGCTTGATTTGAGCTGTCTGATACTTCATATAAAATGGACTTTATACAACCAACAACACCTGAAAAAATGAACACAAACTGTAGTCTCGAAGCTGTAATTCTGTCTGAAGTGAAACACATGCATGTACACAGTCACAATGATAATTAATGAACAATTTTCAACTAATTCTAAAAATTCTTGACTAAGAACAGAATCTTTATAATATATTCATATTGTGGAATAAAAAAGCTTTGTGACTAGATTTGAGCAGATTAATTATGCATTCTGCTGTCCAATAATATGATTTTAAGCTCAGGTAAAACAAAACAATTCTCTTAAATTCAAAGTTCAGATAATAGTTCAATCTTAAGCACCCTTCTACTGAATACATTTAGAAACCTATACAGTTAAAGGACATTCAAACCTACCATTGACTAAACCATTTAAAAATCTGAAACCCATGGCCATGATCAAATTGGTTGAGAATCCAAATGCCAAGTTGGTTACCCCAATCAACAAAAGATTTAGCATTATAATCGGTTTTCTCCCAATTCTGTCGGACAACCAGCCCCAAAAGTAACTGCAAACCAAAAAATATTTGATAATTATTAGATCAAAAATAAAAGGACAAAATATATAATTCAGTTACACTTACAGGGCTACAAAACTAATATCTACAGAGCACCACACTTCCATCTAGTGGTGAAATAGAGAGTCCCCCACTATCTTGATGAAGACCACTGAGAGTAAGTTACAGTTGAGTTAAAAGAAAAACTGAATAAGAATAGCTACTATAGCAACTGAATGATTTTTTTTCAAGAATTAAGGTAATGCATGATCATTTAGCACCTTAATGTAAGGTGTCAGACATTCATAAATATAAGTAAAGGAACTGGAGTTATAAAACATGCATTTTTCATTCCAAGTACATTCCTGTATATAGATTAAATAAACTGTGTGCTTTGGCGTTTACGTTTTCAGAATTATACCTGCTAAAGATTCTTCCTGCAAACATTGAAGTTGCCATCAATCCAGAATAAAAGCCTTTCTCTTCTTCTTCATACCCAAAATGCTAGATGAAAAATAAGTTGAGTAGATCATTGATTTGTTTTGATCATTTTTATTTGGTGGAAACCATTAGCTAGCAATTTTTTGTATATTGAAATGTAAAGACCACATAATTTCCTCCCCCTCGCTCACTCTCACCTCCCCCTTCTCCTTTAAAACCAAAATACTACATGAGAGGGTGGTGGTGTTGTATATTTGATAAAATCAAGAAACAGATCTAGATAATGGCAACATGAAGATTTGCTTCCAACTGTGCCCCTGGCCCCCTCCTCTTTATGAAAACCTGAATTTGCTCAAGAATACTCACCAATACCATTTCTGGCAAGAATGGAAATATGAAAGTAATTGAATAAGCAGCCCCATACTGAAATTTAAAAAAAAGCAATATCTAATGTGTTGTAAAATAATTGGAATATCAGAGACTTCACAGTAAATTTGGATCTATGAGGTTATCAGACAGGAGAAAAGGTATAAATATTTCATCAGAATGAATTGGTTAAAAAAAAAATTGCTTGTGAGAAATTCATGAAATCTTCCAACACATTATTACTTCTAAAGCAAAAATTTAAGTGTAAAATAATAAGTCCAACTAAAAAAGATATGAGGTTTGTAACCTTTTAATCTGTTTAAGTGTAATATATACTTACCAAGCCAACAAATGATAAAACTATCATTTCCCAATTTGGCGGTGTTGCATCTTTCCTGAGTATTGACATAGAACTTTTAACTTTTTTCCAAGACCAAATACTTGAAGGTTTGTTTTTATCCATATTTTCAGAGGTTAACTTTGAGCCCTGGCCACTATTCTTTGTTTCAGGAGCATGATTATCATTTGAAGCCATTTTTCTTTTGTTTTGTTGTATTTAGTATTTCATCAGCTGGTTTTCATTTTGTATTTTTCAAACAGATGTGCTGAAAAAGAAGTCATAAATTTTCTAAAATGTGTCAACTGTCATCTGACCAAAACAAATTAAAATAATCTAAACCCAAAACCATAACGACAAACTCTGTTGTCACTTGTGCAATTTTTCTTGTGACAACTACGTGTTTATTGATATTTCAAATAATTCCACGAACGACATATTAGATGCATATTATCCAAATCAAGCTGAGTGAATGTGTGAACCGAACGTGTAGCATTGACTGTCTGGACATATTAGATCGCAAAAGCTAAAAAATTACTAGAAATACCTCTTTTCATTTCTTAATATCGTAATATTTCATTTTCCGCGAGAATTTTTTTAAGTCCATTTTTTCGACCCCGTACTGCAAATGTAAATTACTTTCATGAATGAGTTTAGTTGATTAAAACAGATACCGATTCCTGTACTATTTTCATCGATACAAATATGGAAATCCCCCCATTTATCGCTCTATTTCGTGCATTTCGTCATTTTTCCTGGATAAGTGTCCTTCAAAGTTTCCTTTGTTTCTCGAAAAAGGATTTTTAAAAAATAACAGACAATACTGTGCAATGTAAATCGAATTCAAAGGATTCTAGAAGGAATTATATATATTTTATTTTTACTCACGTTTCAAAATGTTACGTCAGATTTGATTTTCTTTACCATTCATTTTGTAAACAATGAATGTAATGTGTTCATGTCATGTGATTAGTTTAATAGTATACTGTCTCACCAGATGGAGTTTACTAGATTTTTTAGGGTCGACATTGCTTAACCCACTTAAAACATAAGTTGCAACAGTCTGCTGATTCGAGAAGCCTAGTAGAATATCCTTCTTATTAGTACATGTACATAATATATAAATGAAATGATATATAATTGTCAAAAAAGTATTGTGCTGCCACCGAGTGTGTAAATACAAGTTTACTAATAAGGACGAAAAAAAGTGAATGTGACCAAACAACACAGAATTTCAGTCAAACATGGTTTTGTATTCGGTTCCAATAAGTTGAAACTGTTTTATTTACCACAATAATGTAAGTGCTAATCAATGTATGAGCTAGCATTTATCTGTGGTACAGGTTTTTGAATTTACCATTGCCACTCAGCCTGTCCCTGTGCCCAAGTGAGGTCTGCCCATACTTATCAATCAAGGAAATGTACAGCAGAGAGTCCAGATTATCGAAGGACTTTGTATCATCGGTGACTTTTTTCATCGATGTCAAAAGGGCAGCACATTGAACTAGAGCTACAGTGAGCTTACATACAATATACAATTACATACAACAAATATGACAATTTATATTGAATAACGTTTCATGTTCTGGACAGTGATTGAGTGACTTCATTTGCACTACAATACTGGAAAAATACATATATTTTTACCTTATGGAGTTGGGGATTTAATGATTTAGGAAAAGAAGGACTTGGCTGTTTTTTAACCAAAGAGAATTTTAAAAAGGTGGAATCCCAAGGTACTGCTAGTTTTAATTTTCCTTGAAGATGTCTGCTGCAAAAGACAAACTAGTATCTGTTTCCTTTGACAATACAACAGCTATTATCCATCTTGATGGCACAGAAAATAGGATCAATCCAGACTTTGTTGCTGAATACAACAATGCTCTTGACAGAGTTATAGAGTAGGTATATAATTAATTTAGCTGATAGATGTAGGACAAGTATCATTTTGTTGCTTATCAGTATTCCTGTTTTTAATCCAATTCACAAACCTACTAGGCAGAAGACATGCTAAAAAAATACATCAACAAAACAATGCCATTGCCAAGCTGTATGGTTTCCCTAAAGTAATTGAGATTTGATTTTATAATGTCAACTGAGATGAATATTGCGATGTTTATTTTTATAATTTTTTTATATCTATCTTTTATTCTAGAAATGAGGATGCTGATTTGCTTATTACAACATCTACTGGAAAATTCTTCAGCAATGGTGTAGATCTTGCAGGGCTCTCGGAACTAGATGGCCCAGAAAATGTGAAATTTTGGAAAGGTTTCTGTAGACTACTTGCCAGAATCATGACTTTTCCCATGCCAACAGTTGCTGCAATAAATGGTAATAATAATGAATACAGCATTTATATAGCGCCTCTCTCTAGCTACATGTACTTTGTACTTTAAATGCTACTCGGAGGAGGTTCACCTGGGTTCCAAAAGGACGTTTTAAATAATGATGTAGATTTCAAAAGTTTTTAAAATGTGTTCAGGTTTTCAGCCCTACGGATGTTGTTATATTTCTATTGTGTTAATACCCTTTTTTGAAAAGTAAAATGAATAAGTCAGTTAATTTTCCTAGTTATTAGGACTTTATGTAAGTTACACCTTTAGAGGCTGTTACTTATTCATAAACCATTTTGTATTTTTTTAGGCCATGCCTTTGCTGGAGGTGGTTTCTTGTCACTGGCTCATGATTATCGTATTATGAGACAAGATAGGGGATGGTTTTGTTTCAATGAAATCAGAATGCCATCCCTTTTTCCAGAATTCCTGTTTGAATTGTTCAGGTTAGTGTTGCTTATGCTTGCAAAGTTTGACATTTTTCATTGTAAATTGAGAGAGGAATTACCAGACTCTTTTACATTTGAGACATGATGACCTAATGAATAAGCTATCCGTCACGGATCAGAGCTCTTTAATTCAATCCAAGCCAAGTCATCATGGTAGGCACTTGAGCTAAAACATTACTATGATGTTCCTTACTGTAAAATGAGTTATTTCGCACTGCACTTTGGGCAACTGTTGGTGCAATTCTGTAAAAATAAATGGCAATACTATTTTGAAATTTGACAATAATGTTTCCTTATCTTATTTTAATTCATTTTGGATTAATGTTAAGATTTTTATTATATTCTTAATATATATTTTACAGTTTGTGGTTGATCCTATGTAAAACATGATTTGTCTATCAAAATAAATGTTTTGATAAGATAAAGATATATTTTTTACGTCATGGTAAGGTATTGTTTCAAGGTTTTTTATACCTTTTTAAAAAATCCTTTTCTACTTGACAGACACAAGCTCTTGCCAGGTATCCTTCAACTGGACGTCGTTGTTTTTGGAAAGAAGTATACTGGCCCTGAAGCTAAAGAAGCAGGGATTGTGCAGGAAATCTGCCCATTGGATAAGTTGATTGAGACAGCTGTTGGGAAGACTAAAACAATTTTGAAAGAAGGGGCTTTTGACAGAAATATGATGCACAGGATGAAATGCCAACTTTATTATCCTCTATTAACACAACTTGATAAAATTGGATTTCTTGAAGCTACCTTGTCAAAACTATAAAAGAAATAATGCAAGCCTATCTAGGTCCAAGTGATAGTTATTTTTACTTTCTATGGTAAAATGTTATTTTACCACATTTGTTGTATATTTTTTTACAAGATACATGTATGCCACAAACAAACAGAATTATATACACTAATGGTGCTGCGTAATGACTGTGGATTGAACTTTAAACTTTATCTTACATTCTAAGAAGGGCTAGTGATAAAGTAAAAATTATCTCTATTTTGATTTATATGAAAGGTATTTTTTGTATTTTGTCTAATAAAGTTTTAAAAAACAGCATGTTGATATGAGAAGCAAAAAGGATTTTTTGGTTTTATTTTTTTTTCATTTTCCATGCAAGTTAAAAGTATTATTTGTTTACGAGATACTGAGAAACAAAAAATCTGAATAGACCACTCTTACAATAAGTCAATATTGTGCAATCTCAGTCCTATGACAACTTTATCGTTAGTACCGCCATCTAGTAGTAGGCGTTTGAACATTGGTTAAAGTGAGATTTATCTCCTTACAATGTTAGGGTGAAGGTCATATAGACATGAGATTTGACAAGCCTACTTGGGGTTATTTTTGAATGCAGTAGCGTAAGTACTTCGACAAATCGTAAATAAAACATGCTGTTCAAATAAGGACAGTGTGAAATTAATTCAGTAATGCCGATCCAAAGTTTGCCCTTAAACGTATCTTTGGTGTACAACACAACAGGGGCTTGCTCACTTACAAGTTACATTGAGATGATTGACAAAAGGATAATCATATTTTATTTTACTTTGTAGATCAAGTTTTTCCACAAAAGTGTTCAAGATTGCTTTAAATCGTCTGAAGAATTTCAAACAAGATTTGGTAGCTGTCCATCATGTTGGCACAATTTGGTAGGCTGTGCAAGCAAAGCACTGCTGCACTTGGCAAGACACTTACAGCTTCAAGTGGAAATTGTGCTTTATCTCAGACTTCAAGACATATTTGTTCAACCCTGCTACAAAAACCTTCACAACAACAACTTGTTAATGGGATTTGGAAAAAAGAAAACATGTTATTGTCTGTACAAAAAGGGAATATTTATCTGACTGAAGGCTACAAAAGTCAAAGTTCTCTTAGAAGGAGATGTGAAGGGTGTTATTTCGTTTCAAGACAAGGAAGAATGTATGTTGAGTGCACCAACAAACCAAGGCATAAACAAATGCAATCAATGAGTAAAAAGAAAATCATGACAGATGATGATTCATATAAGAAACGCATACCTAAGAGAGTAAGAAGAAAAATCTGAGTTTCATAACATTAGAATAGTACTGGGCTTCGAATGATACATTTGTGTACAAATCAGGGCTCTATATTAAGGAACACCATAAGGAAGTATTTCACTAATTAGGGCAAGGGACTCTTTTAAAGGGTGGCCATGTGTTATACTTTCAGGCATTGTGTACCCAATAAGATATATGAATCAATACAATTTGTAACAGTGCTGAACAATGTAATTACTAGCTGTGTAGTCAAATAAATATACTTATACATGTTTTTTGAGTTAATCCAGGTTGAAATAAATAGATAATGAATGACATAACATTTGTGAGCGGTTTTATCATTTTCCACCACAAGCCGAATTTTATCAGAAGTATGTCTGTACATTTTTTAAAAGTAGAGTCAATTTCCTACAACAAAGCACAAATTTTGTGGTAAAATTGACCGAGTTCCACGATTTTGAAGTTGAGAGGGTGTAAACAATAAAATGGAGAAACTGGCTGCTGATAATTGGGAGGTATTCGAAATCAGAACCCCTTAGTTAGCGGATCAACAGCGGCGGCACTCAAAACACAAAGTTACAAAACATGTTATGTTTTAATAATGAAATAGACAGCTGAAAAAATGTACATTTCTAATGAATACAGGTATGGAATTTTAATGGCGAAAAAAATTCTAATGAATACAGGTATGGAATTCTAATGGCGAAAATATAAATTCCATATTTTTCAACTTTTGTCAAAATATTAGGTTACAACATTTTGTGACAGGTTAGTTTATAACAATAATAATCAAATATGTGAAAAAGTAAAGTTGTTGGGAATTTTCATCATTAATTTTGGAGCATTTGCTGTGTTATTAGGCTAGGGAGTTATGCAGGTCAATGGTAAAACAGAACACATTATGTAAAGTTGAGACTTCCTACATGTTATTATAAATACAAAGGCTTTGCTGCAGGTTTTAATGAATTAACATTTTATTTGTTTTTGGTAAAGATCAATCAATGTGAAGATTCTGAAAGTTGGATTATCCACTGTTTGGTATCTGTCAAACAAATTTTTATTGCACACTTCAAAAACATTCATCAACCATTAATATATTTGAAAATGACATCTTAGCAACTTTTGATTTTAGAATAAATACTATTATTGTTATAAATTTATGATAAGTCATCAAAATTTCAGTTATAAGTTATAAGAAGAGATGTAGATATTCTCTCAGACTGAAATAAATAAATAAATACTAGGTCAAAAAATGATATAGAGAAGGAATTGAAAACAAAAACAAACTAATTACCCAGAAGTTAATTAAAACCATCCAATAACAAAAATATTTGATATTGATAATGATTTCAAATAAGTCTGCAATATCATGTGAAATGGCCTCAATGTGTTGTTGCGGTAGTGTACTCTGCTGCAATCTGACTACTGTCAATAGTCAAAATTTGAGAATGTGTTGAAGGGTCTTCCACAGTGATGATATCTCCAAGACTTTCATGAGAATCTTGTGTTTGAGCATCTACTAGGGACTCGTTTCCTGTAATACCAGCAGTGGCAGCAGCTTGGAGAACCACATTTTGAGCATCTGATTTATCTTGAACAGTCTCTGATTCTACTACCATCTGGTTGGCATTGGTATTATTTTCTGGCTTGACTGTGTAAATGAGCTGCCCCTCTTGTAGAACTTGTAAACCATCTGAGATGACACTTACAGTTTGGGCTTGTGATTTAGTATTAGCTTGAGATGTTGGCATTTCAAAAGTTAAAGTCTGCTCCATTGGATTATCATTTGGATTTGAGTTTTGAATCACCTGGTCATTTCCTCCCATACCTTGGACTGCTACAACTGAGCATGCTTGTTGTGACATAACATTCAGTGCAGATAGAATCAGTTGAGTTGCATTCATATCATGATTGCCAAGGACTTCATAATTTCCAGGTTTACTCATATCAATGGTCATAGGCATCAGGCTGTTACCGTCAGGGGCGTTGGTTTGGCCTGTTACTTCCTTTATTTGGATTATGGGATTTTTTGCAAGTTTCTTTTCGTTGGCAGACTGTGATGTGATGAGACCTTTTTCATGATCAACCACGTGGTTGTCATATAGATTTTTACTCACACTTCTGAACTGACACAGGTCACAGCAGTAGATACCAGACAGTCCAGGGTGTTTGTTTTTCATATGGGTTTTGAGAGATATTGCTTGAATGCATGAATAACTGCAATGGTTACAACTATACGGTTTCTGTCCTGTGTGTCGCATACGGTGGCGCCTCAAACAGTTATAGTCTCCAGTTGCATAAGTGCAGAGATCACATCTAAAATAAAAAGGGACAAAAAATATAATCCAATATCATTGGTTGATTAGTAGAATTATTTCATCCAAATTTCCATGATGGGTGACCATGTGTATCATATGATAAGCAAATATATAAAGAGAAAATTAACTCAATAGCATAGCATTTGTAGTCTTTTAGCATAGGAATGTATAATAAAACTAAAGAAGAGGCTAGGTATCTTTTGGAATTTAGATTTAAAAAATGTGTTGCGTTCCTAACTTTAATCAAAAGAAAAGCTACCAGAAAATACTTCGGAGATAATTACACGGAATGTGAACAATATTGATAAAATAATTTTGTTGTGATTGAAACAAGATTTTTCCAAAATCAACCATGGCCATGAAATGGCCATGAAACATCACATGTGTACATGACAACACTGAAGTTCTCATAACCATCTACTGTTGGACCTTGGGCTAGAAAAATGTTACTGTAAAAGTGATATAATGGCCTTGCTAGAAACTTGTTTGTGGGAGATTATGTTATATCTGACACATTCCAGAACTAAGAAGTGACTGATTTAGGCATGGATCATTTAGTAGCCACAAATATCTTGTTAAAGTAACAAATAAAACAAATCCTTACTTGTGTGGTTTTTCACCCGTATGTGTTCTGATATGGAGATCCATCATAGCTTTTCTTGCTGTTGTGTGACTGCAGTAAGGACATGCAAATGGTTTGAGTTTATCATGTACAGCCTGGAAAACAAAGAAAAGAACACAAAATTTAATTTTTAAAAATTGAGATTTTTTAATTTCAAGAACTTTATATCTACATAAATCTTGAGAAAAGAAACATTGTATTACTATCCTTAAGAAAAACATTGTATGCAACACAAACTCACTTCAATGTGTTTTTTTAAACATTTTTTGTTGACAAATGTTCTACCACAGATAGTGCAGTCACTCGTGCTGTACCATTTATCTTTCTCATTCCGCCTGTCTCCGTGGATCACCTCATGGTTGGCGAGTTGAGAAACTTGTTTAAAACCTAGAATGAAATTAATAATTATGGAAAAAGTTACCTAAAAAGGCTAAAATTTACAATGAATGCCATAACAGTGCCATAGGGATCAATTCTTGTATGAAATCAATTCAGCTTTTTTGAAATATCTATATATGAGGTTTTTTTTCAACTTTACCTTTCCCACATATAGTACATATGTAAGGTCTGTCATCGCTGTGTGTCTCATAATGCGATTCTAGTTTTGATAAACCATCAGTTTTGAACATACATTTATCACAAGCCATCAAGTCCACATCAATGCTGTGAGTTTTCCATAAATGCATTCGTAACAGCTTCCATGTCACAAAGGGAGTTGGACATTCATAACATGTAAACCTAAATTTAGTATTTTCATCCACCTTATGGCACTTTTCGTGCATTTCTTGACCTTCCTCTGTGTGAAATTTGGCTGTACAACCTTTTCTTGGACATCTGATATTGGTAGGCTTAATAATTAACATCCTCCTCAGTCTATTTCTTCGAGCAACATTTTTTCTGTTTCCCAAATAATAATCTTCTCTGAGAGCTTTAGGGGGCCTTATTCTTCTTTTATTACTTAAATCAGTTTCAGTGTCCTGGGTATCAGCATCATAATTATGTTCTTCATAGTCCTGTGGTTCAATTTGAGGCAAAGGTACAGGTATTACTCCTTTGGGTTTCTTTTTTCTCCCTGGTCTTTTGCAGTCCACTTGTGTTGAGGCATGGACAAGTTTCTTCAATTGAACATTTGCTGTTACCTCCCCTCCTTGTTGTAATGACTCTTCAGTAGAAATTATATCATTATGAGTTTCCATCATATGAACTTTACATTCTTCAATGGCATCAAATCCAACATTACACTGCCCACATAGATATAATTCTACACTACGTTCAGAGCCGGTCAGAACTGCTTCTGTGTCTGTTTCTTGTGCCTCAGATATCTGTGGTTCTGCTTGAATATGAACAGATCTTTTATCATCTTCAGTGTGAGTTTCAGTGACCACTTCCATGTGTGTTTCGTGTATCTGGCCAGTCAACAAAGACACAGCTGGTTTTCTAACAATAGAAAAGGTTGAGTTTGTTTCACTGACAGGAACTTGTTCTGTGGTAACTTCCTCTACCGCTAATTGACCAGTCCAAGTCTGAACTTCATTTTCTCTTGAAATTCCACTCATGTTGGCTTGCTCAGGTGCAGAATGTGTTTGCATCGCAATTGTATTTACAGTTCCACACTGACCAAGCTGTTTCTCCACTGCAACATTTTTTCTAGGTAAATGAGCTTCCTTCACATGTTTAGTTATATCTTGAGGGCTATGGAAACTTAAACCACAAAATTTACAATTGTATGTGGTAACAACATCCATATATGCCTCCATATTAAGTTCATCTTCTTCATTTTTGATATCCATTATTCCTTGCTTTGTTATGTATTTTCAAGACCTGTACAAAAAAAAGCGACATTTCAATTTGAATGGCTATTGTATGGGATTGCACTATCTGATAATTGTTCTTATTTGATACACAAAAGCATGATGTACAAGTGTTATGAAAAATGGTTCTGATTATTACCCATTGAACTTGAATGGTAGTAGACTTATTTAAGTAGCCATGATTTTGATGAAGGCCTTTGAAAATCATGCAAAAGCAGAAATCGTGCCCCCAATATGTATTGGACTGTATGCTAAAGTATGGCTGGGGTAACCTATTCAGTAACAACTGGTATATTTATTACTAGTATAGTAACATAACTAACATTGTACTGTAAACACAGTACAGGCTGGTTAGTAACTAAGAATTTTCTTTCATATTTTTTTCATTTTGTACACACGGAAAAGTTCTAAGTATTGACATAATTTGACGTGTTCTCATCTTATCAAAAATGTTGAATTATGAAGCACCGAAATCATATCACTAAGAGGCTAAGTGCTGAACTTTTCAAACCATGGGAATAACAACAGTTGGTAATGTCACTGTCAGGCGCCATTTTATTATTGTTATCCTCGAGACCCTCGGAAATATCCCCTTACTTATCCTATTCTAAATAATGTAGCTACACACCAGAATAATAATATTGTTAGAAAAGTACTTTAATTCAATTTACCTGATATGGATAAAGACATTAAAATGTAGTTTGTCTAAATAAGAAGAATTTTGTTGGCTTCAAGACTGTGGCCATTTGTAGCGCAAGTCCGCACAAACTGGAAGGTTCACTCTGATTTGATAAAGTCACGCTACGTCGGTAGTGCCATCTTCTGTGAATCGGACTGAATGGCCACCAGGGGACGTTAGAAGCTAATCAGTTAGATGATGATAACAGTGGTGATGATGATTTTCTTGACAAGACTTACCAACATAATTATTAATATGATATCATTGAAAACAAAACCATTTCTATGGTGCCCTTTTCATAAATATAATATGCCCAAAGGCGCTGTATATTAAAAAAAATATATATAATTATATTAAATATTAAAATGTTTTCTAATCAAATGTGTTTATAAATTAGCTCTAAAAACATCCAGTCGGTTGACCTCTCTCAAATTGTAATAGACTCATTCCACAAACTATCATTTTCAATAAAAAATGGTATTATGAAAGTATATAGTTTTGGCTTAAGGACACCCTTAGCCACAGTTTGATATTAATCAAATTGCTCTGCAGTTGATTTTAAATAAAAAAACATTAAAAAAGTGGGAAAAGAAATTCTACCAGTATATAAAAAAAAATAGATTGTAAGATATCAAAACAAAAACAAATAAACATCTATTTCTTTTCATAACAAATTTGTAGCTGTTTGAAATTATTAAAGTGCCAGGCATCATGTTTTATTGAAAATTATAATTTGGGACATATATGTAAATTTTTGAAAAAAATGAGAAACTCACCCCCCCCCCCCCCCCTGGAGAAAGTTCAAAAGGACCAAAGACATATACTACATAATGACACATGATGTATTCATATCCAAACTTTAAAGACATCTTCAGTTTGTCAATCAATCTTCTGACTAAGTTGTTAAATATTTCAACAGGATGATGTGATTGTCTTTTACAAAGGTTTTCTCTTCTACATGATCATGCATTCTAAAATGTAAGCACTTCAAGTTCCAATTTTTGCTTCCCCTTGCAGGTGATTTTGCACTCCTATACTTCCATCAAATATTTTAGGACAGCATTGGAATGATCAAACATAGTGCTGAAAGGATGTGTAAAAATGATATTTCACATCATTAAGAGTTGACTAGATTGATATCCCAATACTCGGAATTCCAAAGTTATTTGTTTTAACACTTTTAATTACTTTAACATAGACACTACATAAATACAATATATAAATGTCTATTATTGTGTTTGCAGCTATACATAATTCCTTTTAATAAAATAAAAACAAATCAACTTTACAGTATATTCAATGTTTAATTTACAGGAAACATTATTATTGCCATTGCTGAGAGAGAACAAGTGAAATATTGTCAGACACGACTCAAAGTGTAACTGCCATCTTGTACAAGGACCCAGTGATCTTGCTTCTGAGACATTAAACATTTTTGATTACAAGTGACAGTTTAGCTGTTGTTGCTACGTGATTATGAATATGATATTTAACACATACCTGTATATATTTTTGAGATAATACACTGGTCACTGCCACTCTTTTCCAGTTCCAAATCAATACTACGACTACTTGCTTCCTCTGTAGGGAGAGGAGGAGGAGGCCTCCTTTTTATGAAGAAAATTTGTGTCAGTGAGGTAGTCATATGTTCCCCATTTATCTTATTAGTTGCATGGCATGTGAACTTCACATCTCCTGCCATATCATCTGTGATATAAAAAGAAGACTGCTCAACTACTCCCAGATTTCTTCCTTCTTCCACCTGAATTGCATACGAAGGTTTAGGGTTTGCTTCCGCTATGCATATAAGTGTGTCTCCATTATAAATAGGTTCTTTTGGTTGAAAGGTCATCTTTCTTGGGGAAACTGAAATGTGTCAAAGTTATGATTTACATTGAACATCTTTTAGGTGCTCTTGATATACTGACAGTGACATCCTTGGGGACTTTTAACATTTCTTTGTTATAAATTACCATTACTGGTATCAGTCACACCGAACAAATATTTTTTTTATTTTGTCAGTTACAAAGCGATGAAAATTATATTCCAATACAATAAAAGATTACATGTATAAGTTACAAATACAAAATGAAAAACAAAAATACAAAAAACGATTATAAGTTAAAGGCTTATTACCAGAAAAGGGACATGTAACATAACACTTGTCAGACCTTCTAGCCTGTAAAGGTGAAAAAAATGACAGTATATAGTCATTTTTTTCACTTTTAGAAGTGTCAAATTTGGTCAAAAACTGATAATTTATTATCCTAGAATTTACTAAGCACAAGTATATGTTCATCAGCTGATAGACTGTGTCTAATTCTATATATTCTATATTCCCTATAATTCTTGATTTTATATGAATATCTGATTTAGGAAAAAGGGTAATGGAAAGTGGTTAGTTATATTACTATACGAGAATTGCATATATTATGTTTGTAAGTGACAATAATGTTTATATAATTATGATGTATATGAAAAAGTTGAAGATATTCCCATTCAATAATAAAATAGAATTTGAAATATATAATATGGAACGATTTTTTATTATGAATATTTTTTTTAAACTATTCAACAGCTATAAAGTAAATGTTTTAACCAAGACTCACATCTCACATTCAAATTTGCTGTTTTCCATGAAAAATTCCACTTTGGAGGATCCGTGATGTAAGTATTTCTATAACTTGTTGGATGATGCAATGGCGATGTTCCAAATTTCACCATAACACTTATGGGCTTTTTATCATCAGTGTCTTTTACTGTGTAATTTAGAGTAGCATTTAGCATTGTAATTAATACTGAATTCTCTTCCTCAATTGCTTCCAATTTTGACTCTAACTTTGAACCAATTCCGTTTGTAAATGTGATTGAAGGTAAATATCTGTATCTTGTAGCATTCAGTGTCAATGTGCAAAATATTCTAACTTGCTCTCCTTCATTTAATTCTGTATTGGAATTTATTCTGCAATTAGGCTCCTTTTCTATAACATGAAGAAGTGTAGTTTTATGAATAATTCCATGAAATATAGCAGATTGATGAAGATATAGAAAAATACCAAACAAATAAAGAGCTGTAGCCATTTTGAAATTCCTTTGACTACAGTATTGTCTTATATTTTAGCTTCTATTTTTTTTTCTGTTTTATATTGTCTAAAATACTCTTTGTTACAACCCCATGCAGGGCTCTATGGGAGAACAGCTAATGCAGAATAGGCCACCCTGTCAAAAAAAATAAAAAAAATAAAATAAAAATATAAGGCCACATTTTCTAACAGAATTAAGAACAAACTTTTATGTCACCATAGGAATAAAGGACTAATAAGGTCAACAGAGTGACCTAGATATATTTCCATAAACCCGTTTGTCGTGAGATGCAAAAGAAGACAGTGTATCACACCTATTACGATGATTAATATGTGTGCCTTGTTGGAATTCGAGTCCTCACATGCATACCACCCAGCATCCCAAAATGCCAAATGTCTTATTTCAAAATTGCTATCCGGTTTTACTTTAAATGTAACTTGACTGGCATCTGGTCTGTCCACAAGAGCACCATTGTTTGTCAACTCATCAAGAATATTTACACCAGATTCCTTAAACCACCATTGATTTGTCCCTCTATTTCCTATTATAGAACTTTTGCACAGAACTTTGACTGCCTCGCCTATTAGCCCTACTTTATTTTCTGGCAGCACATAGATATCTGACACTGCATCAACCTGTACATCTGTAATGATAGAACGACATTTCATCAAATTAAAAGAAAAAGTTCCTAAATTCAGCTAGGTCCTATATAAAAAGTAGCTACATGTATATACTACTCAAAATTTACTTTGCATCACTTCTTCATTTTGTTGATAATTTTATCAAAAATTGTGCAATTGATCTCAAACTTTGATTCACTACATGGCTTTTATATCACCTTTGAAAAAAATATTGAAGTAAAGATGGATTAAATTTAGAATGTAGGTCAATTTTATTGTTTGTGACTGGATCATCATTTTAGCACAAAATGTGTACCAAGAATCTTTTTAATATTTTCTTTAAAAAAAAAAGCAGAATTTTTTGTCAGTTTGGTAAATTATGTCAAAAGAATGCCCGAATATGCCTAAAAAGGTCTATTTATGGAAAGGGAAATTTGCATAGCAACTGGAATTTTAGACAACGGCATAGATACCAAAGATACTGGTGTTCTACCAAAAGCACCATATCAAGAACAACAGAACCATTTAAAGGCGACAAAACAGGTACTAAATGCTTGGGTCATTACAAAATAATTAATGTGCTAATATTCCAAGAGCAAAAACTATGATTAAGTTATCGACAGTCTAGAGCAAAAATGGCCCAAGTCATTTTTTGACGTTTTTAGATAATCTAGAAAAAACGTCAGTAGCTTATTAGACATTTTAACCATTTTAATAAAAGGACCATTTCTAAGAAAAATAATATCAGGAAACAAAACAAGTTAAGTAAAATGGTGCTTATGATGATTTTGATGTTTTTGGCAGACTGGAACTTTGGGATCTTTTGTTTCATTACATCTAATGACTTAGGCCAATGCACTAAAGTACCTAGAAATCCTAGTTAAAAAAATAAATACCATTGTGATATCTAAATAGAAAAGTGGTATATGATATTGTGCAAAGGATGGCACTCTTTTGCCAAAAAATGACTTAAGCTATTTTTACTCTAGACTGTCGTTATGTTTATTAATGATATCAGCATGCAGAAATCCTTTTTTAGTTATAATATAACTTATATGCGATTCTAGGAAATTCCCAGGCAGCAGCAGTTAAGGTATTAGACCCATAAACCGCTTGGGAAATCGTGTGAGACCTCGGCACTACTCGAGGCACATCGTAAGCGTCCGAAAAAAACACATTCGCTAAACATTTGGTACCTGAAATTACCCAAAACCGTGGTTATTAACCTCGGAACAATTCGGGGCTAGTTCCGAGGTCCTAAATTTCTCGAGCGGTTTATGGGTCTAATACCTTGCGGAACACCCCGAAGGATTAAAGCCCAAATGATATGGCATCACTTGAAAAAATGCCAATGTGAAACATCAGTGGAATACATGTTAACCCGAAAGCCTACTGAACATTTACAATCATCCAGTATACTTGCAATTTTTAATTATTATAATCGATCTCCGACGTACCTTGAATGTGTAGCAATCCTAGTACTAGGCCACCGACAAAAATAAACATGACCACTTGCAGTGGTATCCTTCACTGTTTAGATTGCAAAGTTGAAAACAGATATTCTTGATATGATATAAATGCCCACACCCCATTTATTCGGTATGGCAGTGTTATAAAAGCGTGTTCAAGTAAAAACGTTCACGTGCCCTGAAACTCAACATAGGTCAAGAAGGTTTTACGAGATTATAATATGTCTTTCATTTTAATCTTACTCTTCTAATACATTCATAGTCCATTTTGTACCAAGTATGCATTTTAGACCCATCTAAGCTACTAATATTATGTGATTTCACTCAAACCTCACTGCGTACGATTTTAGATTTTTAGAAAGTGAACCCTGAACCCCCCCCCCAAAAAAAAACAACCAACAAAAACATCACGTGTACCAGCAACCCCAAGAAACGAAAGTGGTTGGCGACTACTGTTATGGAGAAATATTATAGAGTTGGGATATTGGAACTTCCCCACAAAAGTAACTTGAACTTTTGGACCCCATTGGAAATAAGTCTCGGACTTTTATTGGCTATCCCAGGCAAATGTAACTTTTAAATCTGTCTTGTAAATAAATCACACTCTCTTAGCTATTTTTTTTAAGCTTTTTATTTTAATTATTATCATCACTGCTACATACTGTATCATTTTTGTATCCTTATGACATTTGCTGAATAAAATCAAATGTTTCATTTTATTTTGTTAAATAGAAATATAGTATTTTATCTTTGGCCAGGAAAATAATAAAATTTGACTATTAACCATCTTTAATACTAGGTTACTGAGGGTTATTATGCAAAAGATTGAGAATTTTGATTTTGTAATGAACCTAAAATTGAAACTTAACTAGATACATGATGGTTTGTCCTTACACATCTTTATTTTTTGACATGGCAATATTCAGAAACATGTTGACAACAGATGAATAAGAGAAACAAAAAGAAGAACCCCACAAAGAACAATAAAAGCAAACAAAATTATGATCATCCATGCAGTGTCCAATAATAGCCTGGCTACATGACCACATTCCTGTCCATGATAAGAATCTTCATATCAGCATCCTTCAATATCTGCAGGAAAGCTCTATAGCCATCCAAAATATGGCTGGAATAACAAGAAATAAATCCATGTCAGATTCAAATGCTAGTATACATGAATATATATTTTTTTTTAAACCTGCTAACATAAAGTTATGTAAATTTATGTAAGTCTGTCATCTTCAAAACCCACAAAAACAAGTGCTTTTACATGGTCTATTCTATAATAACAAACATTTGTTACTGAGCATGTGGAGACATGTTGCTTAGTCATCTGTTTCCAATTATTGTTTTGTAATATGCTAGTGTAAACAATGATTCTGTGTAATTTATTGCTGTTTTTCTTTTGGTAAAGAAATTGTCTTCTTTGTGCTTTTGTTGTTGCAAGAGCTTTACTATTTTTGATGTGTGGCATGTATATTCATTGGAATTAGGTTGACATTTGCACAAAGTCTTTCATCATAAAGAAAAAGGCAACTTTGAAATCCTTACTTTTTCTAATAGACCTTAAAGCACTAATGAGATGTACATAATTAAACTATTTAAATGCATCCGCATGTAGCACATTTAGCCAATAGTATAGAAGGTTACTAGTTTCCCGCGCTAATTTCAATCGAAAATCCGGAAGTTCAAATTTCTTTTTACATTTTATCCACAAAATACACGAAGGAGCTTCCAAAATTGAATGCAGATTTTTTTTATATGGTCCCGATAAAAACCCAAAAATAGTAAAAGAATGGTGTTTAGCCAACCACAAACACCGAGAGTATTTTCCCGCGTAATATTAAAATCAAAATCCG
>JAVSBT010477200.1:0-21737 GCA_033118115.1 Pharyngocirrus eroticus
GCATTTAGTTATAAAATTATGTAACATTGAAAATCTTACATAATTAATTAGGTGTTGTTTTATATGAATTTGTTGTACACATTATCAAGATATTTTTTTTTTACTGGAATGAAAGATTAATTGAGAAAAACTGTCTTAGCAATTATACAGTACTTATATTAAACTATCAAACACAACAAAAAAATTAAGAATAGGATTTTCATGAAAAAGGGTGTTTCTCATGTACCAGGCTCCCCTTAATTTCTATTTTTAGAAAAATTGAAAATTGATTTTGATCTTTTGCAATAAAATAAAAGAATAAATTGACTACATTGAACCATACATTTAACTTGCAACAGCCACAACACATCCTGCGGGTGCCAATATACCCTCCTCTAAATTTGTTGATTTCCATTGTTGTTTGTAGAAGAAAACCAGTTATCGTTTAATTGTCATCTGCGTTGTGGGTCTTACTTGAACAATGACCGGCCAGTTTATGAAATGGTGGAATGTATTGGAAATTTTAGGCAATGGAACGGAGATATTAGTAAGTTTTAACAGCTAAAAGCTAATGATTAGAAACCAAAAATCAAATGTTGCAAATCCTGAAGTTAAACTTAAGTAATTTTAAAAAAAATGTATAATTGTTCTTTAACTTAAATAATATTTTTTGAAAAGAATGTATCCATAGACCTAGGCTACTGCTATGGTCAAGTTAAAAAATATTGGGAAGACCAATCTGTACAGAATGTACATACTCAAAATATTAGAAATCAAAAGTTGTACATTTCAATGTTAAAAGCTGTATGATTACATGTACAATATAATCATTAAAAACTTGTTTGTCTTTTATTTGCAGGTATACCACTTTCACAAGACGAGAATGCTGGGGCTCAAAACACACCGCTATCCGGGAATACAGTTTGCTATTGTTGTACTGTACGGATTAAATCCTCTCTTTTGATTAGGGAAATGTCAAGTATTGATGAATCTAAAAGAGAATTCACTTCAAGGCACAGCTTGGAGTGGAAGTTCTTATTTTTGGATCATAGGTAATTTGTGTTTTTTTTAACTAAAAGAAAGACTTAGGTAGTGCAATGATGAAGAGGGGGGAATGCAGATTATATGTCTGGTTCTTTGGTAAGACTCTCTATTAAATCAACCTAACCTTTCTGTTTTTCTTTGTGTAGAGGACCACCTATCATTGGGTATCTTCCCTTTGAGCTTCTAGGGACATCAGGGTATGACTATTATCATCCAGATGATTTAGAGAAGGTTTGCAAATGTCATGAACAATGTAAGTACCAGTAAGCTCCTCAAAAAACATTCACTTCTGCCTCCTAGTGTCCCATTTTAGTATGAAATCATTGAACTCTTTGTAATTGGAACTGATCACAAAGTTCCCTACAAATTCAAGCAAACAAAATTACTTGGAGCCATCACTAAGACAGTATTGATATTTTTCTCACACAATAATTTCTTCCATCTATAACAGTAATGCAGACAGGGGAAGGAACCTCATGCTATTACAGATTTTTAACCAAGGGACAGCAATGGATTTGGTTACAGACAAGATATTATATAACATATCATCAGTGGAATTCTAAACCAGAATTCATAGTTTGTACAAATATGATAGTTAGGTAAGTGAAGTTCCAGTTCATAAGAAAAGGGATTTTATTGTATTTTATTTAAAAAAAGATACTGTCTTGAAAAGTTTAGATTATATTGTTTGAATTTAAATAGCAATGTTGTGCTTTTATGAGAAGTGACTACAACATGATTTGTACTTCCAAAGTTAGTGCACTATGGCATTCACCTTTACATGTTATCTTTTATGCATTATCTTAATCTTGATTAAAGTCAAAACATTCAAGGAACCAAAACTAGACAATTTGATTGGAAATACTAGTGCAAGGGATTATAAAAATTATAGTCAATGTAAAAACACATCATACTGGAAAGCTAAATAAACTGTGTAATTTAACTTTCAGTTACAGAGAAGTAAGAGCAAATTATGATAAAAATAGTAACAGTGGTGAAGAGACAACTATTGCCACAGATGCTTCTCAATCAGAAAAAATAAAAAGTCCTTCACCAGATAATGTGTCAAGTTCACCTGACAAGCACTACGCATCACAACAGTCGCCACAGATGAAACCTGAAAGTTTGTATTTTTTTTACAATAATAGAAAGACATTCTTAGAAAATTAATTGATGATAAAGCAACATGTTTAGCCGTTTTGTATTCTTTAACCAGCGATTGTTTTAGAAATTTTTGGCTACGGAACCGGATAGCATGTTTATCAAGAAAATGACTAATCTCTACTGGACCAGATAATACTTTTACATTGGGCGAAAACAGTCTGGTTCATCGGTCTGGTGTCTAAATCGATCACTGTATAACTGTGTTTTATATTTTCATAGAAGAACCTCCTAAAGTTGAAGTAGATAAAGAAGAGATGGATATCTCTAATTCTCTGCTGTCTTCAATGCCATCTGTTTCAACCCAGCCTTCTCAACCACATGTTACCTTAGCGGCATTTAGTCAACCTGTTCTTCCTCAGGTAAGTCGTAGTTTACAGAATCCATGTAAGAGAAGTTTTTTTTTTTGAGAAATGTGTGTTTTATAAAGAAAAAACATTCCTCTTATTAAAATCAACTTGCTATGAGACACTAAGTCTCATAACTGATGTAGTACATTGGTACTTCAAAAGATAATTTTCTAATATTTAATAAGGACTAAGGTACATACATTCTGGTAATTTTTGTAACACTATTAAGATCCATGCTCTTACAGAAATTATGACTGAACAGAATTATTTGATAATCAGACGGTTGGTATGAGTTAATTGTATACATACATTTTGGGTTTTTTATGAGAAATTATGTTTATTTCATTGCAACATTCCATGGTTGTTTTTTCCATAAGAGTATACTTTTCAGTTACTTTGCCATTTTTAAATGGGTAAATTATGGTTTTATACTTAAACCAAGTGAAAATATAACTTTTGAATTTGTTAATTAAGAATTATTGTTACATTGAGCTGAATATATTGTTCATGAAACATCAAAATTCAGCTTGCACTACAAAATTATGGGGACTCCCTTTCACTTCTAATGATGCAATTTTGTTTTTCATTTTTCAGCCCATGACCGCAAAACATCAGGTCTTTTTAACACCTGCACAGCAACAGTTACAAGAGCAATTGCAACAAAAACATCAACAGTTGCAACAAATGATACTAAAACAACAGGAAGAATTGAATAGAATATCAGAGCAGTTGATGCTTAGTACACAAATGATGATACCTATGACTACTACGCCCACGGAAGGTAGGTCTTCAAACTGTGAAGTCATAATTATGCTATACATAACTAATTAATCATTTTAAAATAAAACAG
Source organism: Pharyngocirrus eroticus (assembly GCA_033118115.1). Lineage (NCBI taxonomy): Eukaryota > Metazoa > Annelida > Polychaeta > Saccocirridae > Pharyngocirrus > Pharyngocirrus eroticus. The sequence continues at coordinate 3,385 of JAVSBT010477200.1, forward strand.
GATTGATTGGTTGAAGCTGCAAAAATAAGAGAGACTTGGTCACCATAGGGCATGACCACAGGTCCAAAACTTCCAGATGATCAAAGTAGACCCGTAGATCCTGACTGTTGGGGGTCCGTACAGGACAGTAGGTTTTCAGGACAGTAGGTTTTTTTCTTTTACGAGGTGTGAAGAAATATCCATAGCTAAATAAAATTCCAAGAGCTCTGTCTGGGACAATGTTAAAAAAAAACTTATGTTGACCCCCAACTTGACACTTTCATGAGAATTTAAAAAAAAACAATATTTATATTCAAATCTTTGTATGCTTTTATTTCTAGGTCTACTGCAAAATGTCGCTCCAAGTTTTGCCCCTTCACTGGTTCAGCCAACAAATCTACAACAACAGCATCAAGCCAGTGTCAGTGTCAGTCAAGGGAGTTTAAATTTAGTAAACCCATCACAACAGATGGTCACCACAATGATCCCACAGGATGTTTCACAGCAAAGGATAATGCATGTTCCTGTTATACAACAACAGCCTATATTCTTTGGTATGCAGCAGGTTATGACAACATCTGCTCCATTGACACACACGCCTGAATTACAAGAACTTTTACAACAGCAGCAAATGCAGCAGCAACAACAAATCCAACAACAAATCCAGCAGCAGCAACAACAGCAACAACAACAACAAGATCAGCACATGTCTGAAAAATAGGAAGTCATTTGTTTAAGTGGGAGATTTTGTTGTAATATTTTTTATCACCAGCCTGAAAATGTCAAATTTTGTTTTGGAAAGTTCTTGCTTGAGGTTGTGGAACACACTCAACAGCTATGTAGGGGAGGAGTTTTTAGTTATCATCAAATGTAAGAACTATCCAATTCTTAAAGTATTTTTTTGATGATAGCAGGTAAACTTTTGAATTTTATTCAAGGGGGATATTTTGATTTTCTTTGATGCAGCTGATCTTGTGTTGTATTAGGAAGAATAAATTATTTTAAATCAGAGTGAAGGTGAAGTCAAAGTAGAATGTTTTCTTGTTACATTAGATAAGTCGCACTATGGTTGTTGACTTTTGTTACTGCTTTGCCTTATATTTTAAGCTACATTTGAATATAGAGGTGAAGAATGTAGAAAGAGGATTGTTTTTGGGTTTTTTACAAAACTGAGGTAATAAGTGCAATTTTAGCATTTGTATTTTCAGGGGTCAGCTATAATTTTATGGACATTTGTAATGTTCAAACTATACCAATTATGTTTCTTGAAAAATACCAACTTGAACTCTTTAATCTACAATGACATAGTTTTAAATGTTATAAACAAATAATAGAAGGAAAAGAAACAAAATAGTGTAAATCTCACAATACATTTATTTGTCTTGTTTACTGTGGAAATACATTCCATTGATTTTGCAAGCGTTTCTAAATTTGGGCTAAAAAACTAGTGTGCTTGGGGCACACTATATGGTTGCCCCTTGCCATCAAAGATGACTGCATGTTTGAGTATAAACTGAAGCATAAAAAGTTGCTAGAAAGACCGGGAACATTGGTTTGTGGCAAAGATGTTATTGGTTCCAAGATCCATATGGAGAAAAAGTTAATCAACTTTGGAGATAATTGCTTACCTCGATGTTTCTGCCTTCACTAAAGGCCTTGATCACCTGACTGATCCTTATTGTCTTACTAGCCGCTCAGGAAGTTGTAATTATCTCAGAAAAACTATTGTTCCAAAGTTGATTAACTTGTTCTCAACATTGCTTTTGATATCCATTTTTGCTAACAGTGTTAACATTATGATATTGAATTGCTTGCCCTATTTGATTGTTATTATTAGTTGTCTGTGGCAACAGATATTAAGAAACATAAGCAAAACATGGAGAAATAGTTTTTTGATACATGTTGGTGCTACTGAAAATGTATAGGCTGTATATGGTTGATTATACAATTTTTTAATCAAAATGAAGCTAGAATGACTTCTTTAAACAAGTGTTTTTTTTCCAAATTTCAATATGACCCATGATGAATGTTAATAGGGCATATCTGAAATAATATTTTTTGAAAGAACTAAATTATTTGGTAACAGCCCGAAGGATTATTTTGTAGTTTTGTCTGTGCAAGGTTTGTATGAAGTAAGTATGTGTGTAAATGAAATATAATTATGGTTTCAGAGTCTGAGATATTCTGTATTTTTATAGATATGCCTCATAATATTTGAGACAAATTGTTGAATAATAATAACTCTGAAATCAGGGTGTTTTTTAATCTGTTGATCTGTATATTAGTATCTCTGTAAATAAACAAAGATATGAGATTGTGTCAAAACTGATACATGTATATTCATGCGTTGTCTGTTAACTACTTATAGAATTTGATTAGACAATTTACTACATGATTCACTATTTCTAGCTATACTCATGTTTTTCTTATCCATATTTGGAAATTTTATTTTGACAAGCAAGTTTCATGTAAGAGTTGTCTGATTTTGAACTTCCCTAGACAAGAAGCTCAGTTTATATACATGGAGATCATAAGAAATATGAACAATGTATAAATTATGATGGAGGGAAGATAACCTTTTGAAATCAACCAGATGAACCATTGAAATATTCTAAGAGGAGCCATGATAAATATTAAAATTTAATAACATTTGAAGGTAGTTTTTGTATAAATTATTTTATTAGAACTTATTACAGTAAAAAATTGATGAAAGTATGATTCTTCTTTCCAATGACATGAATAGAATAAAATACAAAATGACTAGATTAGACAGAAAAAAAATCAAAGCAGTGAAAGCAAAGTTCTTCAGTGTTTAAGCCAACTCAAAAATTTGGTGAAGCTTCATTGACCAGATAGTGTAATCGTTGATGGATACTTTCTTCCCCATACTTTTGTTCTAATTGTTGATAGTTTTTTTTATTTCCATTTAACAAAATATTGTCGTCTATGGCATTCCAAAGAGGTTTATCTGAAATGAAAAATGCAAAGTTAATTAGAATTTACAGATCTACAACTTCTTTAAGACAAATTGACACGATATCTACAAAGGTGTAAAAAAATACATTTGGGTGTACAACTTAAACTAAATGTATAAAACTTTACCTTTCTCTTTGCCCAAGATGTATTCTAAAGCGTCTGAAAGATTGCCATTGTGTAAATGTAAAACATGGAGAACCTCATTTGGGGTTAATTCTAGCCAATCTTGTACTTCCTGAATATGGTGAAAAAACAGAAGATAATCATGACCATTCACTTACGATAGAACCACCAGTACACAATGAAGAATGTTGAAAAGTGTCTTTCTGTACAACAATTTAGTACCGTATTACAGATAGTATCCCATAATTTCGCATCTTAATGTTAAAACTTCAGCATATTTAGACAATACAATTGAAGAAGGTTGGATTATACTATTTTACCCTCATGTAAGCTGTGGTAATAAGACCACACAGAACCTTAAACTAAGTTACTGCAACAATTGAAAACATGTCCATTTACCTCAAATGTTTTAACAGCCTCTTCGACTTGTGGAGCTAAAGTCTCTTGACAATTTTCATCTTGAGTATTTTCTTGAGGTTCTGAAAAGTCTGCAAAAATACATCCACACAAAATAATCAATCAGCTAGTATCATCCAAATAGCAACCTTGTTCATGGAGTATGGAGATAGTATTCAATGTAATTGATTTTCAAATGAATAAAATACAAACAAAATCTATAGACAGACCTGAATTGGTGTCTTTGTCGTTAAGAAATGCTAAGAGTGGGTATCTTCTCTTTTTGGCAGGATTAACTGGGCTAGTATCATTGAGTTCTATGAGAAAAATATATCAAGGATGGAAGGTAATAGGCAAACTGCACCAATGATTAATGGTTAGTGTTAACAATGAGTAAAATGAAGGATATCACTTTTTCATGATAACATCTGACATTGTTTACACTCCTAGTAAAAGTTGACATCTGACAAACAAAAGGGCTTCTTAAATACCCCAGTTATACATTCAGATTTTATTGGCAACCGGACCAGATAGCAAATTGACTAATATCTACCCGACCAGATAATTCTTTAACATTAGGCAAAATCAGTCAGGTCTGCCTGTCCAGTGCTTAAATCAATTTCTGTCCCCACATTTTGGTAACATTCAACACAATGTACATGTAAACTCATAGTTAATTTTCTTTCTTTTACAAGTGAATGCTGTTTCTTACCTTTTGATATCACAGTATCTGGTGCCTTTGATGTTAGGGCTTTGTCAGATTCATTTGGAAAGAGTCTCTGTTTGATAGATGCTCTACGTGAAGAGCTTGGGGCTATGGCTTTATTATTCTTATTTTGTGGAGTCATTTTTTGGTTTGGATTTTTTTCTGTGTCTGTATCTGTGTCTGGTGACTTCTTCTCCTTCCTTGGTCTAGGTTCTGGTTTTGATTCCTCAATAATACCAGATTTTGACATTCTGCAGGTGTTATCTTTCACATTCTTAGAAGAGTATGAACAACTTGAACAAGATGATGCCTTTCTTAACCTAGTTGAAGTTTTCTTTTGTGGTGTATTTTTTTCAAATTCTTGAGAAGTATCATAGTTTGAACTTGTATCTGATTTACTTTTCTTATGGGATAATTTTCTAGGAGACTTCCTTTGTGGAGTATTTTTTTGTGATCCTTTATTTTTAGCTGGAGATTCACATTCTGTTCTTTCAGAAGCTTTACGTATCAAATCTTCATCAAAATCGTCAATCTCCATACATGATTCTGCATCTGAATGTTCTTCTAAAGACATTATATCTATTTGGCCATCTTCTTCTGTTTCAATTTGATCGTTTGGTGAACCTTCATCTTCTATAGTGTCTTTTGAAGCTGTGTCAGAATCTCAAAAAAAAGAGAGCAAAACACAGAACTTAAAAACAACTGAAGAAGTTGCTTCCAAAAATGTGACAATAGAAAATTTACAGTACCCTTGAACATACAATAATTGAGAGAACTTACTATCGTTTGGTACATATATTCCACCAGTAATGTAGGCTAAATCTTGGGGAGGAATCTTGTAGCCTTTAATATTTGGTAGAATTTGTTTAGTAAATCTTGTTCTCATAGACTGCCACGGATGACAGGTCACCTGTAAAAATGTAAGAATTTTCAAATAACCTCTTTAATGCTTAATTGCTGACCTCACATTTTTTTTATCTCTCCTGCAGACTTTACGCATATTGAATGAAATATTGTGAGGTTATTTATATATGGCCAATCCACCCTAAAGGATTCTTGACCTACAGGCCCTGCTTCATCCAACCTTACCTCAGCTCTTTCCATTTCTTTAAACACAGCATTCCCACCAATGTCAGTCAATCTTCTATTTTTAACTATATATTCTATCATTTCCCTATCCTCTTCGATGTTATAGCCTTTTCTCCTGTAAAGAGTATGATATCTTATTATGAAGGAATAAATTACTAAAAGTTCAAACATTTTTTTCTGTCAGGACCTGCTTAGAGGAACTCTCATAAAACATATATAATTATTTATAGCCTAAAAGCATTTCACCCGTATTTGTCTGACTTTGAAAATCATAATGGACATTAGCATTAATATATTTTGTTTTGCAAATTGTTCAAAACACAAAAATTGAAACAGACTAACAAGACTTAGATTAAGATTGAAAAACAGTTGCATGTAACAGAATTAAAATTTCTAAATACTGACCCATTTTTGGATTTAGCTGTTCCACCAATGATGATCTTTGCTGGTTCCAAATCGCTGTCTGAATCATAATTTCGACTCTCATTTTTCACCCTTGGAAAAAAAACAGATACAAGAAAATTTGTAGTTCTTGTTCCCTTAAAGTATGTTTAAATATTTGGACAGAGCAACAGTTAGCTATAGAATGGCAGGTAATTCTTTTCATTTTTGTTGTATGAATATATTTTCCAGAGGTTAAGCTACTTTGAAATTAATTACCTGTATTTTCGAGGATTCAGCAATTTATTTGCTTCTACACAATCGTCTATAAACTTGATACTTATGTGATCATCAGAGTGGACTTTTCTTGATGGATCTGCCAGTCTTAAAAAATGTCATCAAAAAAGGATTTATAATATCATGCATAAAATACTAAGTGTGAAATGTGATTCTAACATTCACATGGGTATCAGGGTAGGGCTGTAACATGTTAGAGAACTTTTTGAACAAGTAGTATGTTTGAAGCTAGATGTCCATGTTTCTATCAAATTAGTATAATAGAAATTTCAAATTATTTTTTCATTAAGCTTTCATATTTCTATTTACAATGATCTGTTTTACTACAGCATATATTGGTATAGTTTACATGCATATCCTGGTGTATATGTGTATTCAGTATATGTAAATAATTTCATTAATTAACAATGACAATATATCAATATGAGGTAACAAACAAAACAACTTACTTAATGGTGTGCTGATTAATTGTCTTAGAAAATATTCCACCTCCATTCTGATATAATTGTAAAAAATAACAATGTAGTTGTAATTTAAATTAAACATCATGTTTATTGTAAAAAATCAGGCTTTAAATCGTATATTTACTTGCATCTTTCCACATTTTTATTTAATAGAAAGTTCTTTGTTAAGTGAGACAACTGCTTTTGTTTGTATGAATAGAATATGCATCAAGGTATGCCTTTTATATCTATGTGCTCGTTTCTCAAAGAAAAGTCTGACACAACTGTTTTGACAAGTAAGTTGAAGTAGATTGACAGCGACAGAACTTGTTGCGTTTTTTTTTTCAATTTCGCGCCATGTAAATGTTGCCGCGGCATTGTATGTGGTAATTAACATTGATCTTCAGAACTTGAAGTTAACAAACCTCGATTAGTGGTTTGATTCTCTTCCTTTCTAATCCAGGTTGGAGGTAAAATCGCATTGGTCTGCCACATTCGTCGATAAACAAAACTTCACTATGTTTTACACTTGCCATTTTTATAGGAAGTTATAATATTTAGTTTCGATTCCATTTTTTTCCCTTTGAAATATCTAATTTGTAGTCTTCATTGATAAAAGAAATTTTAGAACAGGACATTTTTTTAAAATATAAATTTAACATTATAATAAATTTCTCAAATTTAATGCGAATTTTTTCTTGTCTATCAGTTATTTTTCTTAATGTCAAGGTCACCCAACACGATTGTATGAATCTTGGAGAGAAAAATAAGGACAACTATGGAAGGGATGGCTGGTGCAGGTGATCCACAATTACAACGCTTTGTAGAAGCAGAAACCCAAAAACAACGTTTTCAGCAACTAGTCCATTCCCTAACTGACCAATGTTGGGACAAATGTATGGGAACCCCAGGTCAAAGATTGGATAGAAAAGTCGAATCCTGTGTGGTGAACTGTGTTGAGAGATTCATTGATACAAGTAATTTTGTAGTAAATAGACTCGAGAAAGAAGGTGATGAACACATCAAAAAGTCTACGTCGGAAGAGTTTAAGTGGCAGTAGTGAAAGATGAAATATTACATCACGTGTAGGAAATTCAAAAAAATGTGGAAGTGCTTTTAACTCAAATTGTCTTCTGACGGCCTCTTGTGAATGATCATGAAATCATGAGATTTAGATATCTAAAATTACACAACCAAAAGAGAAATCACTGTATACTTTGACATTGGCGTTATGTCGCCTATTGCAATGTAACCAACTAGATATCACACATTTCTTCGTACCCAAAATGTGTCCATCTGTTTGAATTTTGACAGTCGTTGGTCTTGGGAGTTAATGGATGGAACTGATCATGTTCTAGTCTACTCTGTAGAGGCTTACTTGTCAAGTGTTACATTTTGTCTATATTGAGGGAAGATAAAACCCGAATAACTTTTATTTATATATGATCTTGGAGTAAAAATGGGACAGCAACATAACAATGAAAAAAATGCAACAAAGATGATGTTATGACTTATGTAGTTTTATTTCTTCAGGAAGAAGTAATAATTTACATCATAAAGAAAAGTTTACACCTTACATAGACTTTAGTCTAAATGGTTTTGTGTACTGTTATTAATACATATTGTAACATTGTGTGCTTATGTCTATTAATGGAAGCATGGTTCATAAATCATTTCACATAGTTTGGAAATTGAATAAACAACATTGAATGGGTTTTTTACCTTTTCTGTACAATTTTTTGTTTCAACCTTAAATTCAAATTGTATATTGCATTCCAAGAGTCTTTGAATTTTGGAGCAAAACTTTTAAAATGAAGCATTATTATCACACTGTAATTTTTCTTAAATGATTAATTTTAATGGCTTCACTAGCTACATTGTACAAAGAATTTACTACATCTGATCACCACATACCCCTTGTTTTGGGTAAAAGCTGTTTTTACTGCTTAGTTCATTTATTCAGTGCACCACAATATCAAGTTTGTAAGTTTCTTTCAAAGTTTTGACACAATCACAGTTTACTTAATTGGCATCTAGGTTCAACTTTTCTGAAAGTTACATATACTCAAGCCTAGATTACATGAGAAAAATCTATATATACAACATCAATAGATTTACACATTTGATTTTTCATGATGAACTAATATTTAGAGACAATCTGATGCATTATATTAACACAGCCATTCAAAATGGTAGAATCATAAAATAAGCTTTTATCTTTCTCAAACATTTGTCAATGTGTAAAACCCCATTCCCTAATGATACCAAACTACCATTACCAAAAAAAAAAGTTCCCATTACAAATTGAACTTGATGGACACATTTATACAAACATCCAATATTTACAAACTTTACATACAATTTCAGCCTATGAGCTTAAACTTGTAAATTATATCTTACAATTTTAGAAGCTAAATAAATACAACTTCATCAAATATATAACCCATGTCATTATAAACAAATGATGTTTCCATCAACAATATTTCATGTAAATGAAAGATTAAATCAACATGGAAAGAAAATATCTTCCCTATATAATCACAATTTTACTGGAAAGTTCAGAAGAGAAAATATAAAAGAAAGGCATTTGGTATTTATTGACTAAGATAGCTAACACTGAAATGAATATAGATGTCATAACTCCAAATAAAAAAAAGGCCACATCAAAACTACTAACCAGACCTGGCAAGAGAGTTATGTCAACATATTTTTATTTCTGGAAAAATTCTTTACTACCAATCCACCTACCCCATGGCTTTACAACACAAACCCACAATACTACATTGGTTAATGATATTGTTTTTTAATTGACAGAAAAGGGAGGGGTAACCTATTTCAAGTCCTTGGTGTGGTTTATTTCTTTTCAACATATTCTATAATAAACAGAATATATAAGAACCTATCTCCATTCTGATCTTGGCAAAAAGAAATCCATGACTCTTCTATTCCAAAGTGCTATTCCCTGTTTATTTTGTCCATAAGAATATTTGTACATATATGTAACAAAATGGGACTTAAAAAGCACCTCTGAACTAGACCAAGGAATAATGACAAATTGCATAATGAATACTCGTTGAATAAGAAAACCCCTCACTAGAGTTTTAAAAGTTAGTAGAAGCAGATAGTGAGCTACTATAATATCAATGAGGTTTGTAGAAAGGCTGAAATATTGAAAAGGCTATTTCATCAAGCATTTTGTATGATGTTCACAGTTGCAACAACACAGAGAAGATATTTGCTTCATATTAATAATCACATATTTTTGGCGTTTCAATCCAGTTATAATTCAGGTTAATATTCCCTGTATTAAATCATACTAGCATTATTTTTATTCCCATCTTTCCATTGGTTATCCTTATACTAACCTCAAAGATAAGTCACTGCTATAGGTTGCTACTTAACTACTTGTGGATGTTCTAATTAATGGCTTTCTTTACTGTTCCAACCAGGAAGGTTCATCAGAATTTGGTGACTTCAACTTGATGTTAAATTGCTTTAGTGTAGATTCCAGGGCGGTTTGGTTACCAGAGAAATAAGCAGAGATGGCATTGTGGAACAAAAGGAGCTGTTTGTGCATGACCTTCACCTGTCAAGGAGAAAGAAACTTGGGATTGGTGGCAAGTCATGGTCATTCCCACATCAATTGTGGCAAAATCAGGAACCTGCGAAATTATTTCATGTTAAAATATTAAGCTATGATAAACGTTTCAAGACAAGAAGGGACTATTCTGAAAACCTCTATGACTAATATTTCAAACGGCATGTATGGTTAGTGAAGTGTTACATATACAATATAGCATATACCCATGTACCATGCTATGAAATGTTAAATAGCCAACAATGAACAATAAAAGTCTGGCGATAAAATGATTGTCTTGAGTAATGATTGAAAATAGATAGAACACAATTCTTTCTTAAAGTCCAAAAATCTTCTATGTCAGATAGTTGCTTTCTATAAATACACAGACATTCTTGTATATTTGTCATTTTGTGCCATTATAACACCTAATGCAACATGATAATTATATATATTTGTCGATGTGTATCTTAATGTTTCTTTATTTAGAATAACTCGGGAAGTGAAATTCTTCAATCTGATTAGACATTGAATTTGAAAACTCTGTAAAAATATCTAATAACTACTATATGATATTGCGTCATTATAACTTGTTTTTTTCCATTGCAGTACACAGTTTTTATGCAATGTCTTTTTGTGAGATGTTGAACTTTAAGATACAATCTTGCATTTCTTGGAAGTTTGACTTTATGAAGGATCCAAAAGCTCTGTGCATGAGAAAGAGCTGTCGCTGTATCACTTTTACCTGTTGAGGATAAAGCATGCATTAGAAAATAAAAACAAAACAACTACAAAGACAAAACTAAAAAAGTGTTATAAGTTATTGAATATATGGCACATCAACTGTATCATAAATATTCAAAAACAGAAAAAAAAGCTTTAGATTTCATCAAAAAAGCTAGGATAATCATACAAAAGAAATTAAAATATATATATACACACAAATCAATGTTAAATGAACAAGATGCAGCCATCAATCATAGTGCTAGGATGTTCTGATAATTCACAATATACAAACTAAGAAGTGCAATCTAATAAATTTAAAATAAGGATATTCAAACAAATTACATTTACAAAGAAAAGGGTATCATAAACAAACGTTAAACAAAGGGAAAAATGAAGCAGCTTAGCTGTGAACTAGGGAAGCAAATGAAAAGAAAACTAGCATAACCATTTGTTACCTTATTCTCATCTAGAAATCTTAATTTGACAGAGACATCAGCTCGTAATCTATCAAATTTCTCTTTATGAGCAGCAAACTTCCTTTGTGCCTCTTCTATCTTTGGCACTGTTGCAGCATCTCTTGGTCCTAGCTGTAGGGCTTCAAGGTCTGTACGGTATGCATCATATTCAACTCTATACACACATAAGACAAGAAAGGATACTGTAGCAATAAGCATGACACATCACTAACTGTGTTTTAACCAACATTTGTTCATAAGAGGACATTCTTTCGATATGATTAAACCATAGTCTATATCATTATGCTTTTATACCAAATACAAGTTGTAAATTTCATATTCAAGATTTTCAAAAAGTTCTAACCTTGCTGTTTCATAGTTTTTGATTGTCATCAAAGTATCTTCCATTGTTTTATTACATAAAGTATTGACACTAGAAGTAAAGAAGTTCAAGGCTCCTGGAATAAATAAAAAGGAACATAATTATTGGAGTCTAGTACTGAACTATGACTATACATGTTTGTAATTGTTTATATACTATTGCTCAAACCACACTAGTAATTTTTCTATTTTACTTTTCTGAAGTATTTTGAAAACAACGTTCATATTCTCACTTTTATTGCCCTTAATAATATATCTTCTCTTATAAGGGTAATTCTTCAATCTTACTGAATTGGAACAATATAGTTATTGAATGTTACTGCTTATAGTATACATATCATCAGCAGCATTTTTCTCAAATTTCTATACAATTACCTAAAAGTGTTTCTCCATTCTTGCACAAAGCTTTTTGTGTTTCTGCATTGTATGTAAATTCTTCTTGCAGCTCAGGATTTTTCTGAGACAGATCTGCGAAGGTATCCCCTAATGTCCTTTGAGTTTGAACTACATTGTAAAAGTGTTGCGTTAAAGCTCTAGTCAAACGCAGGATGTTGGCATATTTCTTCTGTGTATCTCTTAGTACTTCTATTTGTGCTTCCAGCTCTAAATCTACTGTTTTGGATCCCTTTCCCAATTTTTCTGATATCATCTGTCTTGTACACTTGTATGTGTTCATTGTCCAGGATCTGATTGTGTCAAGTTTAGAATTCTGTCCTGGGAGAGTTGGAGGGCTTGTTGATCCGTGACCATTTCTTTCTGGACTGGATAGTGGAATGGTACTTGTTGCTGGATCAAAGAATATATGAATGAGATGAACTGTTCGCAAAGTTATTAGATTAAAAATCATAAATTAACTTCAAACAACTACAAAAAATACCTAATGGATAGACTCAACAGTATAGGAGATGAAGCACAAACCTATGAACTTACAAAACATTCAAATGTATGTTCGTTTTTTAATAATTAATTTGTATATTTTTAAGTGTCCGAATGCTTTTTGTAAATTATATTTTCATAATAAAAATCTAACTCTGCATAATTTTCATGCCCACCTTATGAAAATCCAAATTATACTATGAGATAATTAGAATAGAATATTTTGAAGCAATAAAACTCTGTCCTGCTCGAACATTGTCCCCACACCCTTCCTATCCTAAATTAATCATTGTTTGTCACATATGGTTTAAATAGTAAAAGAAAGACTGCAATGCACTCTACTGCCACACATGAAAAAATTGTGACTGAAAACTTCTATTTCACTCCCTTTCTCACAACAATAAAGAAAACATTTTTCTAATCCTTAATTTATGAAAGAAATATATATTAAGCTTAATCTATTGACTCTTATCATATGTCAGGCTATTGATTAAACTCAAGAATGGAAATGATATTATAACTATATTAGAATGCAAATATACTCTTGAAAAATCACACATTTTGTAGTATGAATACCAATTTAATTATCGTAAAGTAATGTGAAAATCTGAAAACAATTATAAGCCTGATAGTTTCTTTTCGGTGCAATAAGAGAAATGTGAGTCTCATGAAAAATACTTCAATAAAAAAACAAAATATAAAGGAAATACACATTGTAGTAAAAACTCAAACCTTAATCAAGCAATTTAGTTACAGCTCATAGCTAAGAAGTGTGTATTTCTTGAAATTGTCTCAGTTGCCACACCTTCAGCATAACAAATGAGGACAATCTCTAGTATTGCTAGGGTGGAGTGATGAGATAAAAGTATTGATTTACCAACTCCTCACATGATATAAATGGTTGTGTGCTGGTCTTGCATATTAGTACATACATCAAGGAAAAATATCAATAGATAATTAACACAAAAAAAAGACTACTTCAATGACTATGTAAGAACTAACCTTTCCTTTTGTAATCTAAATCAAAGGGGAAAGCCAATGTAAAATTAGAATTATCCAACACTTTTTTTAGCACTTTTAGACAAAATTCAGTCTTTACACTACCCATAATACAATAATCTTTGCTGGATTATAATTTATAGGGATCTTCAATCATGGATGCAGGCAAACTTCCCTCTTAGTTCCCTCCTATATCTTTTAATTTCAATAATCATTTTGGCCTTCACTTAGAAAAGTTTGTCTTTACTTATACAGGTTAAGCAGTTTAACACATAGAATCTTCTTCTTCGATTGTGTGCACCGTACAATTTTTCTTTAGATTTTAATTTGAACTTTATGTTAAACATCTGCTGAGAATTTACAAATCTAACTTCATACTTTTTCTATAGTATCAAATGTCAGTACAACATAATTTTCTCTGGACAGGGAGGTTTTAAGCGCTAACAAGCCATCATATTCACCTAAAAGTTATTACGTAATCGCATCATATTCCCACAAGATTTGTTCAATAAAAACTTACCCGGGGGCACAGAATGGGATCTTGGAATTGATCCTTGTTGACCACTTGGTGGAAAACTTGGGCTGTATACAGGTGATGAATCTGCTGACCCCTGGACTGTACTGCTTTGGTCATTTAAAGTGACTCCTTCTTTTAACATCTGATTTAAATCCCTTTCAAATGTGTCCTCTTGTGGACGAGGACCATTTTGATCACCTTGTGCATGCTCTGCCATTTTCTATCTTATGTGGACTCTGGAGTAGAAAAAATGTACTCATAACAAAAGAATTGGGCATGTTTGGTCACTCTCTTAGAATAAACAGATTTCAAGGGCAATACCTTAGGTTTTCTTACACAAATTGGGGAGAAAAGTAGCCAATTTAATGATTAAAAAAATGTTGAGAGACTTGACACAATCCAGAAAAGTAATTTTTCATGTGTTCATGCTATTTTACTCCTGAAATATATGAAATTCAGCCAAAAATGAACTCATGTAAGAGAAGGATTACATGTAAAGATAGGATATATTCTAATCTATAAATGTGTATTTACTTTAGGTTTTACACCTCAGAACTATAGTTAAGGCTGACAATTAATATTGCAGATCTCAGAGTCCGTCACAGTCACTGTTCAACTACAATTGATTTTGTAACGTTTCATTTTGATTTAAGTGAGGCAAAGATATCAGAAGTACATTTAGTCCAATTTTGAGAATAAGGGCAGTTATCAATAGACATATTTTAAATCGTTATGAAAACCATTAAAAAAAATCAGAAATATTACAAATAATTGACAACAAAACTGTTATAGGATCTTACATGGGGGTCAATACAAAACTAATGCAACTGTATGAACCTATACTGAACACAGTAGCCTACTTCATACATTATGCTTGACAACTGCAGGACAGCTTTAAGATCGATATGCACTAGCTCATTCTTGGACTTAGTATAATGTCATAAACAAACTAATCAACTGGGAAAGTAAGCTAATATGAAGATCAAAAACATCACACAGTTAGTTGAAATTTATTGAAATTTATTTCCCTGCAAAAATAAATGAGCAATGTACCAACACAATTTTGCACTTTTGTTTCATTGTGCTATAAATCCTTATTTTAATGATTGAGCCTACAATTAGACTTATTAGTGAAATTAATCAAAACTGAACAGGATAACTGACACACCCACCTACATTTTTCCTCTTTCTTTCATTTCAATCAAAATTTGATAAGTGCTCTATCAATTTAATACATTTACAACAACAAGTTCAGTGTTTTTCTACAATTCACCTGACTGTGTGTCATTTTGTACGGAATGCTAGTCTTCCTTTCAAGTTTAATCATGATTAGCTAGTCGTTGGAAGTAGGCTAGAGAAATTCATAATAAATACAGTTGAATAAAACACGATTACAACAGTAGGTTTTCATTGAGCTGTAGAGTGTACCGAATCTCCTATTAATCACAATAAGAATGGGATAAGTAAAGTGATTAATCTTAAACAACTGTACCGGCATCAATGATATGACAGATCATTTGACAAGCACGATATGACCATACCGATTGGTGCAGATCTGATTCCAGTATCATCAGCTGGAAGTGTCCGGTGGATTCAGTTTTGTGCAAATAAGCGACTTATTAAGCTATAATTTGGACTCTTTGGGTGCAATAAACTGCATACCTTGCTTAAGTTTTCCTCACAGTAAACTTGATGACATATGTGTCTATTTGGCTTTCGGCTGAGGTTCTCGGGCGTCAGTAAAGACTTCCAGGTTTCTGTCTGTTCGTCTCTACGTGGAGCGGAAGTTGACGTCACCATCCCTCCAATAATCCTATATTATCGACTTCAGCTCCACATTTGTGGCTTACTTGATGAAAGAATTGTATATCCGTATAGCTTACTGTTAGATAAATAATTTCCTAGGACCGAGGTCTGATTGAAAAAATGGCGTTCGCTGGTATGCCCATTGATCAAGCAAATTTGAACAATGTAAGTCTATTCTGTCTCATCTTTCAAGTTTCAGACATGGCTAATCAAGGATTCTATATTTGACTTTGACAGATCAGTTTCTTGAATGATCAGCTTTATTTATGTTTTCTTAGTAAAACTCAACTTACTTATCCATTTCTAATTATTCAGACACCAGTCCCAATGTAATCAAGATGTTCTCTAACAAGATACATCATTTACAAAGCACCTAGTTTTTGTCTTAATATTTTGACGAATATATAAACATGTCAAAATAGATTAATTCATCCCCAAAAGTTCCATTCATTGTTTATATTGAACAAAAATATAAAACGCATCACCTACTTTTTTTTGCAATATATCACACATCTGATCTTTATTAAGATAAAAAATTGTACGTAATTATCAATTTTCTACAATATTTAAAAGTTACAGCAAAAAATTGGCAACAGAAAATAATGAGATGAAGTATTCATATGGGGGGGGGGGGATTAAAAAGTCACACCTTAATATTCTAAACAAAAATACAAATGCACTTCTTATGAATATTTTAATGATACCATATTTTATATTTGAGATAATTTGAACTAATTCTTTAATTCTGACAAGAATTCTAGGAATATATAATAAATCAGAATTTTGCCTATTTGTCGGTTGTAACATTTCCTATTTGTTGGGTCACTCCATCTTCTAACCTCTGTATCTTGCGTGTCAGCAATAATGTGGTACATTATAGTGTGTTTTCTTGTTGTCACTGACCCCAGAAATGTCATAGTAGGGTTTGTACTCTCTATCCCTTCTAGGAATATCACATCTATCAGATGGGCAGATTTATCATAATTATCGTAAGTTTTCCTAGAATTCTAGGACAAAAGCATAGTTTTTCTTCCTGGAATAGAAAGAACTGTCTAAAATATGAACTATTGAGCCATTCAGAATTAAATTTTCTTAATAACATGAAAATCTAAAGTGATGCTTTTATATGTTTGTTCAGTATAGTTATTTTCAGTTCTTCATTCAGCTTCCTTGCATGGGATACAATATGGTGTTCTCTTCTTTTTCTCACAGCTAAAAGATATTTTGTCGACTTATAATAGAGTTACAGAATCCTGTTTCTCCAAATGTGCAGGGAATTTCAACTACAGAACTTTGACAGATGATGAGGTAGTCAGTCATGTTGTTAACTAAAAAATTAATCAACTTTGGAACCATGTTTTTTTCTGAGATGAATTCTTACCTCATAAAAAACTTTGTTCCAAAGTTGAATATCTTTTCCCCCTATTATGGACCTTAAACCAATAACATATTTGCTACTCAAGAATTAATGTTTAATTTTACTGAATATTTTAGAAAGGAAGTGGTCTTAATCTCAATCTGCCATACGGAAAGGTTTTTGTTACCCATATCATGTGGGTTAGTTTTATGTAAAATATTACAATAGTTTTCTAAAAAAAGTATACCATTTTCTTATAAAGGAAAAATGTTAAATAATATGTACATTATCACAAAAAAGAAGCCTTGATAATTTTTGAGGTTTTCTTTGGAAAATTGGTTTGGTTTGGTTTGGTTCTATTGGCAAATAATATAAACATAAATAATTTACATGTATATGTGAACAATAAAAAGTTACAAGATGAAATGAATCGAGAATAAAAGTACAATAATATTTGAAAAAGATCCAAATGTTTTATTAATTTTGCGTTATTTTTTCCAGAAAAGTTGTGTGGATTCCTGTGCGGGAAAATTTATAAATGGTAACCAAAGAATTATGAGCACATTTATGGAAATACAAACACGTAGGCAAAAGCAGATGGCAGAGGATGCACAGAAACAAACAGAGCAAAATTCTCAAGTGACTGCTATAACATCAGAAGTGCCTGTTATAGCCACAGAAGAACAAATGACAACAAGTGAAAATAGTACATATGAAAATAAAGAAACAGAACTGAAAACAAATTCAGAATCTTCTTCAGGAACATAGTAATATTCATCAAATCATGTAACCTTTAGGATCTTTTAAATTTATATATTGGGTTCTGCCCTGTGATTGTCACTTTGACCAATAAATGTCAAGTCTGTTATTTAGTATTTGTCGTTTTTCTTTGATATTTAAATCAATCCATTCATCAACATAAGACAACAAAAATCAAAACAAAACTAATGAAATTTAATGTTAATGCACGGATATTTGTTCAACTCTCATACCAACAATTTGTTTTTTTTTTAAATCAACACTTCTCTGCTACTTTCATTACACATTTTTGACTAGTAGAAGTACATATTTTTGGTTTCAGCACTTCATTATGTTCATTTCTATATCAATAAATGGTAATTTCTCTTTGTACAAAGTATGAAGAAATTCAAAAAAGTTGACATGTAAAAAAGTTTCTTTTTTTGGGAGTTGTCTGTAAACTATTATTTCAACTGGGGTTTTGTTTTTTTTTGGGGGGGTGGGGGGGGAATTCATGAATTACATTATGGA
>JAVSBT010477311.1:0-21728 GCA_033118115.1 Pharyngocirrus eroticus
CTTTTAAAGAAAATGATTTTTTGGGACATATGTTAGTGCATATCAAAAAAAGCAATTAGACCCTCATGACGCCTTAACAATTGATTACTGTGATTGTAAAGATTTTGGAAATTGTTTACATATTCACTTTTAAGTTTTATATTATATCTGATTAGTTTCACCTTTTACGGCCTTATTGGTACTATAGCATATTTTGATAAAAGCATGGATCAAAAATATACTTTTATTATTGAATTAGTAACAATGAAATACAGATTATATTTTATGTAAAGCAGGGACCAAGTGAGGGTGAGACTTTTTATGCACAAAAAAACTTGGACCAAAATTTAGAGCCAGTGGTTGTTATAGTGGACATTAAAACTGATAGAACCAGTATTTGGACCATGTTTTATTTTTTTCACTACTAGTACTTACTACTTACAGTTACAGACATAAAAACCTGTTTGTACAAAATCTGTAATCTTTTATGAATCACAATGTAGGGACATCAAAGGTCATATGGGGTTTTTAGGGTAATGTTTATACAATATGTCACAAGTTTTGTTTGTTGGTAAACATAAAACAAAAAGAAAGCCGTCCAAGAAACAGTAGAAAATTGATCTATTATTTTTATTATTCTTGACATGCCATATTTTGTGAACATGTGTGTCTTTTGGATCTTGAATATAAATAATAAAGAAGTGTTAACTGTTTAATGTTGTTGAATGTTCCTTTTACTAATACTAGTTATTGAATTTTATTTTTTAGTGAAAAAAATGGCAATAAATATCTAAAAGTAAAACAAATATTGAATGCTCCTAAAAATTGAACAGATAATGTTACACTCAAACATCTTAGTAAAATGTTATTGTGTTCAGTGAGTTGCTTTTTTTCCATTCATAGCTTTCCTTTGTGCTTTATTATTATATGTTTGGTGATGTCTTTTACCACTTCCTTACTTTTGTAAACACTAAACTACAACATGTGGATAAAGGAGGCGTGGTTTCGCAAAGACCAATTTTCATTGGCTTTCATTATTCATAATATGCACACACGTGTTGTTGCCGCCATCTGAAGTGAGATATCAAAAGCTAATAACTCTAGAACACCGAATGACTGTTCCATTACACACTGGTGGGTAGGAGGATCGTACGGTTTGGAGATAGAAATTTAATCAGAATTCGATACCCAATGTCTGGGTTTAAAGTTGGGATAGTGCGACTCGGAAGAGCTGCTGGAAAGGTAATTTTTTTATATCCTGCTTTATGTATTTTCAATGTTTTATGTGTGAAAATGGCGTCTGTCATCTGCAAACAAAGGCCAATGCTGGTACATATTATACACAAAGCAAGAAGGAAATGGTCGTTCTGAATATTTTTGCTGTATAGATGAAGAAGGTATAGATTCATATCATATCAATGAAGATTTTATTACATATTTGGTTTGCCCAAAATGAATGTCAAATGAGTTTTACACATTGACAACCGGCATATGTATGTATATTGGATCGTGACACTGACAGCAGCTGATGGATCTTATCATGACAAAGGCAACCATAATAACGAAACAAGGGAATTTCCTTATTGACAATAAGTAAGAAAATGAGATAAGAACCAGGTTTGACTCAGACTGTGATAGAGAATATGGTTCAAATAGCAACGAAGATTTCTGCAATTGTAAAACATTAGAACTAATCAGACTTGACAACCCTATTCAGAGTCAAAAAATGTCTTCTCTCCAGTATTGATTTATGGAGAAAATATTCCATCGTCATGTCTCCATTTGTGTGAGACACATTTAAGGCTGATTTTTCTTTTGGTTTTTGAACCACTCTATCAGTATCAACCAGAGAAATTGGTATGGAATTTGTTTCAATGGCTTTTTAGATAGGAATGGTAGTAGAATTTTAAGGTCAATAGAATCTCTTATTCCCAGAAGGCTATTTCTAGCGAGACCCCCCCCCCCCCCTCTTGACCTTAACTAAACTCGAATAGCTGTTACCTATATGCATATATTTAAAGATGATATTAAAGTTCCTTTATATATCTCATAACAATCAAAATATGTGATACTTTTATATTTGTTGATGTTCGGATGGATACTTTTACCCAAAACTTTAATATATTATTATATTAGGTGTGTTAGTATTATAGATTTGGCAAACTCATTTGGAATAATATCTGATTTAAAAATTGTGAGAGAAATAAAACCAAAGTAGCGTCTGTATTGTACTTTTGCTGATTCAGCTATTAAATTGAAGTGAACAGTTTACATGATGATTTAGGAAACGTTTCGCTGCTTAAAAAAATATCTTCACACTTATATAATGTTTTAAGATACAATAGTATTTATTGTCATGAAATGCTTATAAAAAGTGTAACATCTCTATCAAGTGCCATTCAATTTTAGAGACACAAATTGTACCATGAGTTTAAATCTTCCACATGTACATAGACTGCAGTTGAGAGTGACCTTAATATTGATTTCTTTGTCTTGACCAAGCATTGACTTGAAACAACCCCAGAGAGACTGCTAGCAATACACTCTAAGCATACATCACCATTATACAAAATGACTCCAGTAATTTAGAGAGTGACCTGATATTGCCTGGTAGAATGACGTCAAATTGGTATTGTCTTGTATTGAGATTCATAAATTTGATTGCATGGATCCATTTTATGAATATGCATGATTATGATAGAATGTTGATGATTTCCAAGAAATACTTTAAGAGAATTGCTGTTATCTTAAAAAATTAAAGATTATCAATCTGTAAATCAATTATCATAGGTATTTTTTGTTCTTGAAATACTGATATATTGTAATGGATATTACTTCAATCCAATTAGATTTACTGAGAAAGATCATTTTGGGAGTTGTCATAACTAGTAGATAATTTCTGAAAAAGCCTTTCACTTATCTACACCAAGTTATACATGTAGTTGAACATGATAACCACATGATTATTGTGTAGATAAAAGAGGGAAAGAATCTGGGTTTCTTTAAACTTTGTATATCGTTTGGAACCAAAAACAGCATAGGAAATGATTTTAGGCCTGGCAGTGATGATATTCCAATTGAGCTAGCATGCAAGGCATCCTTTATTTGTGTCACTAGAAGCTTCTTCTTAATGGCATAGTCTTGAACATGTTGAATGGAACCTAGTTTCTTTATTGCAAGACCTACTCCTATCAATAGTTGTCAGGGAAAGCTGGTCCAAGCTTTGCCTTTAGTGATATTGGAAAAATGAATGCAACGGAGTGTATTGACATTCCCGCTTGGAAATGCTATTTTCTAGGCAGAGAGTAAAGCTGTAATATTGATTTGAAGCCATATATATTTAACACAGGCAGGGATGGACAGCCTGGAGTGGCTGTCAATTTACCATGCTCTAGTGTATCTTTATAAATTGGTTTACTTTTATAAATTAAAAGTAAATAAAATGTCAATCCAGTGTTGTAGGATCTTTAATTAATTTTGTTGAACAACAATTTAGAAACCATGAACGTGCTCAGCAAATTCTTATGAGCAGTTTTTATTTCAAAAACATAGTTTCTTTATTGAATTCCAACCAAGCATCACCCCCACCCCCCAACCCCCAAAGAGAAAAAACATTTTTTCCAGGGGTGAAAGGAACATGAAGGGTGGACATTAACAAAACTAGCAGATGTTTTATGTTTATAGGCATGTACGATTGTTCATCTGCCTGATCTTAGCATCTTATTAGCCTTAGAGTTCAATCCTTTATTCCATGAGCATTATAGAATTGGAGCACAGCTTTAATTCAGAGATGGCCTAGACCAGCATTGGGCTGCTGACACGTTTCTAGGTATTGTCGTTATGCGGAACAATGGTTGTTGATCAATGTATACATATGCCACTTAATTGTACCTACGCTTTTTGTTAGCTGTTTTCTTTGTCAACATGCATGCCAGGTGCATCTTGTCATCATGCTTTTAACCCATTGTGGTGTGTTGTAAATGTCACCATACATCTTGTGGGGGATTTCACTCTTTAATTAAGTGTTGAGAGAACAAAGAAATATTAAAACCACTTGATATGTATCAGAATGTTCTTCCTTACCATGATTAGTTATTGTTATTATTATGTGTATGATTTGTATTGCCAAGTGGTTGTCATTTGATACGCAGGTTGTTTCAGATCAAAAACTAGCGTCAGCTCTAGCCTAATGAAAGTTCAAACTATCCAATACTAGTACTCATTGCTGTGTCAGAATATTAGATATATGCAACATGAAAGCTCAACTTGCAGGCTTAACAAAGACACTGTTTTTACTATTTTACTGCTTCCTTCTATTTGATACAAGAATTTGATATGCCTTTGTTTGTTCATTTGTTGAAGAAATGCAGAGATTACCCAGCCCTTTTACAGCTGTAGGTAGAGATTACCCTAGCATTTACAGCTGTGGATAGATATTATTGGGAGATCTCTTCACTTTTTCATTGATTTTCTGCATAGTTTCCCATTTCATAGTGTCTCATTGCTGTGTTGTCATCAACATTCATACACACAGAAAATAATCTCCAACATCAAACAGCCTTTATGTGACATCACATGGTGAAATCTCACTCACATCACACAGAACATTTATTTCTTCCTTATCTAGAGGAACCAAGTAACCTTTTTTTTCATTCTGATATGCCAGAGGGATTCTTTTTTAGTTTTGTACAAATGTACTATACAGGCAGCAAGTGTTGATTTCATCTGAAGGCAAATGAATGTAGTGTTTAAACGTTGAGTTTCTGTTTGTCCCAGCACTGTCAACTATGATTCATTATATTGCTTCAGTGTTCCCTATTGAAAATGAAGTACCAGTATTGGGTGATGTTTTTCATCTTATATTTTGAAAGACTTTTGATCAGTATACTGACTACTTTAGGAATCTTACTAGTAACAATATGAATAAACATATATCAACATTCTATAACAATATAAAATCGTAACAACAAAGACTTCCTAAAGACTTTAAAAAAATGGGCATCATTCATTTTTTCAATCAATGTATAGTAGTACATCTAAAGGTGCTTGAAGATGTATAAGCTATTCATGAATATATTGACTCCAGTATAGATTTATGCAATATGTGACAGTGATACACTGATAGAGATAAAGCATTGCAACAGGATATTTTCATTAACAATTAGCATTAGCAATGCATAATAATGAAAGCATTATATTGTGAAGGTTGTTTTTTCACCTGTAGCCTATCTTATGTTTGTCACTAATTGCCAACATAAAGATACCTCCATGGATGTGATAAATATTACTAAGATGAATGGTCTTAGTTTAGGAATGATCCTACAGCAATATTTTTCACATTACCAATTCTTAGGAATTCTTATTGTCTATTGATGCAACATTATGTTAAAGATATAGGAGGGCAGAGATAACTTGATTTTGTATGAGAGATAAACCCCTGTGATTGAATGTAAATTGCAATATTCTCAGTAATTATATACACTGCATCTGGTTGTGCACTTCTCAGAATATTCTATTGATATTGCAATATGTACACATACTCTACTCTACTCATGGTGAACTGAAGTATTCTGAAATAAAATCAATTAGCATATGACACACTTGCTGAGGTTAGAGTTCATAATGATAATAAATGACTCTATAGAGATTTTCTATCTTTGACCCATGGGACAGGGTAACAGCTGTCCAGAGCCTTTGTTATGAGGAGGTGTCATTTGTACTTATTGTAGGACCATATGATCCGTTAGAAATGGAAATACCTGCAGATGCAGAAGAAAAAACTACTCCAATAACTTGTCTTATGAAAAATGTATCAGGTGTGGTTAGTGTACCATACATGAACATTTCCCATTTTTTTTGTAGACTTACTCACTTGTTTTATAATTTAGCTAGCATTATGCCTGTAGCATATATTAGGTGTATAGAACAGAAGTTGATGTGAAGATAGCATTATTTTTTATCATTATTCATTTTTCTCAAGACATTCCAACTATTGATGTTGATCATTTTCAGCTTAACATATCAGATTTTGTTGCAATTTGCTACAGAGATCAGATCAAAGAGAATTATTCCTCAAAAAATATGAAATTACGGTCATCACCGTTTAGTGTGTAATATGATATATAAAGATATCTGAATTCACAGGTGAAGTATGTTATAGTCTTTAGACATTGAAGAACCTCTTATACACAAGACAATGCACACTTTGTGGAACCAGAGCAACAACTTTTGTGGAATTTGATCTTTTTCAATGAAATTACCTGTAGCTATTCACACACATGTCATTGCAATAGTACGCTACAGGTAAAGAAACTATGTCGTAGAAATAGGTGTCTATATGATATCTGCTTTGCTCATATTTAGAATATCTTAGCATCACCATGGAATCATATTAAAAAGCCATTACAACACATTGACAACATGTGTCTTGGACCTGTGATTTTTAATACAGTGTCATTATGTTTGTGAGCAGCTATCTGCATGGTTTGCATTTATATACCACAATGGTAACTGTTTTGAGTATGAAGAGATTTAACAACATAGAGTATGACTTGTATTTAAATGTTCCGTCAAATAAAATGCCTTTGTGTCAATAAAGATGGGAGTCGACATCCTGCACAGATAGTAAAAAAATAAACTGACAGTTCTAGATCAGAGCTTTTACACCTGTCATACATAATAACACTAGGTACAGGTAACTTGTCATCAGAAGCAAGAAAATATGATAAGCATTGGGAGACACGTGTCCACTCCAAGTACCATGAATCCGTCTTATATATTAGTGTACCTTCACAATTTTTATCTTCAATGTATTATACCGTGCTGGCTATATAGCAATGTTTTCTATACATCTATTTGTCAATTTTTTTTTTCCACCATTCCCCCATGACAACTGTTAGAAAGTCAATTATTATAAAAACAGAAACACTAGAAGATTGTGCCATAATAATTTGTAACAGGTAATATTTTGTGGCCAAAACTGATTTGCCTTGAATTTTGTCGTTTTGTTTTTCATTCAGTCTTCATTTTTGAGCACCTTTGTTTTTTCTATATGTGTTAAGAACTTGTTATATTTACCATTGAAATATAGATGATTCCTTATTGGTTTAAGGATAAATGAACTAAACTTTTTGGTTGATATTTCATCACCTCTAATAGTTGTATGGAACATACATGTACATGCAATTAAATTCTCTGTTGTATGTGCCTCTATGATAAATATCTGGACATAAAACACAAGGCATAATGATATTGTATGGGGGTATACATTTACTCTAAGTTGTTTATGAACTGAACTAAGAATTGCCACTGCCTACCAGCATGTAAAACACCACTTGGTTCTGATTAGATTGTTTTGATAATAGTATTCCATACAACATGCAAACATAACCTAAAAATCAGAAGTGTGGTGAAACTCTCACTTGAAACATGTGAAAATACAGTCTTGAGGTTATTTCTGATTCCATTAGAGGTACCAGGAAGAAAAAAATCTCTATAGTTGGGTGCGTGTAAAAGGATATGGCTTATCAGAAAAATGTACTTTAGATGTTTTATTTCACAATTTCTTTCAAACAAAGTACTGGTAACTGGACATGGATTAACATAGTACTTATAAAAAAAAATAGATTTGGTTTTTAAAAGCTTATTTATGTGGAACATTATATTTTATTCTGAATTTTAGCTAACCTGTGCCCAGATGATATACAAAACTAACTAAAAAATGTCCTGGACCTGAAGAAACTTCCATATATAGCCATTATCTCATAAAACAATATAACAGCTTTTGTTTTCTTAATAAAATGAACCATCTTCCTCCTCAAATGTAGATTACATGTACATGTATTATTAAATGTTTGGTAGTTTTAACAGCGAAATAATAGATATGCATACATTGATTCTAAGTCAGTACAGTGACGGTCGGTGTACACCTACTCTGACTTTTCAGCACTCAGGGTTTACAGTAATGTTAATAGAAATCTGATGAAACTCATCATAAACATTGAGAGTATTTCGTAGTATTGTTTATGATATTTTTTCTCCAAGATTTTTTCTTTGTTCTGAATTTGTGCAAATACTTCTAGTTTTTTCTCCAAAGCAAGCCCTCATGTTCTTATCAGGAAAACAGGGTGTGTACCATTGAGTTTCAGTTAGATTTATATATCAAGCACTTATTTAATGCTTGATATTGGCATTTATTCTTTTGAGACTATCCAGATAGAATTTCTTGAAAATTAAACCTCCAATTCATAGCAAGACTTGAACATATCCCATGGTTAGCAAGCTTTGTAATCACTTAGTTTTAACCTAAGTGTATGTAGTATGACACAAATCAACTTGTTTATATGTCTAATAACAATGCCAACTGATAATGAGTAGAGCTACATATATGTCATCACAAAATATTTCAAATGACAAAAGAAAAGTATGGAAAACTTCATGTGCATATATTGCTTGATAAATAGATTTATATTATAATGAGATTTTTTTGGGGGGTACTTATAAACATAGTACTATAACTAGTTGCAAGCATGATTGATGAGCTATAAATAATGTAACCGAATCATTCCCAGGAATTGACAACAGATTCTTGTACTACAAGTTGTAGCTCTCAAGGCATTCTCTGGAATTGACAAAAAGTGCTCACAAATAACAAAGCAATATAGGTGAACTATCAGTAAATTACTCTGCGTAATGAAAGTTGGAATTAAGTTTCCAGTCAATTTTAGGTTTTGGTACTGAGAACATGTTGTTCATTTGTTTCATCAATGGCATGGCTTGTAAGATTGATATTTTTAGAAATCTTAATAATTACAGATACGACGTCTACTGGATATTACAAAATTAGTTTCATTTGATATAATTATGATGAATAGAGAACCAAAAAATGTGGACCTACATGCAGAGAGTGTTCTTGTGGCAAAGAGGGGGTCTTATTAGGGGGAGGATCAGATAACCTACACTAGACCCCAGCATTCAATTTAGAATTATTTGGCTACCGGACCAGATAACGTGCCATCTATTTTCAAGTTATTCAACAAAAAAATCTAAATTTCTCTGGACCAGACAATACTAAGTAATAGGGTTTAAAACTCTGTCTGTCCTGTGTCTAAACCAGTTGCTGATTAAACTGAACTTATCTAAACCATTTTCAGTCTAGTAGTAACCATTACTCGCTTCACAACACCATCACTTTTCAAACATAATGGAAACAATGAAGCTGTGGGCAAAGATCTAATAATGGGCAAGGAAATAAAATTGGTCCTCCAAAATGTCCATATAGTTCATAAAAGAATGATGATTCTGCTTAAATATTTAGGATACATTTCTATTTGATTAGTGAACAAAGTGTGTCATCCCATGAGAATAGTGGCATTGGAAGGAATCCATAATCGACCAGCTTACAAGAGAATCAGTGATCTCACAATCAGATTTTGTACACATCAGTCACTCAATTTGTGTTTCACATAATGAAGAACATGTCCCTCGTTCAATAAGTACATTGAACGGCAAATTGTGCTCATGTTACCAACCTGGAAATGGTATTTGATATGAATGACACAATTCCATGGATCATTATCAATAGAACAACAATAATGAATGAATATGGCAACACTATAGACTAGTAAAAATGTATATTACAGTATCACTGTATACATGGCTTTTGATTTCATGTTCATTTTCAGTGTTATTGGTATGCTAATTATTGGGTCACATCCATGGGAGTAGCTTTTGTAAAGTACCATAATTATACCCAGCATTGTCAATTATTTGATGTTCTTAGTGATTATATTAGAATTGGTATGCATTTGTTCTTACTGTGATTAAACACTAGAAAATTCAACTATTCAATTTATGTGTCAAATTGCAGTTAGAAAATTATGTAAGGAAGTAAATGAACCAGCTGTCGGGAATTTTAAATTCATGAACAGCTGATGGAGGATCAATATTCTTGTCTTTTATTTGATCAATTTTGAAGGATGTGAATGAAATGATCATGATTTGCTTTGTGTAATCGTATAATACGAACACTAGATTAAAATATTGATGCATGTATTTCTAGGTGACTCTTGCTCACTTGGTTAACTCTTTCCCATGAATGTGAAGTTCCCAAAGGTATTTTGGTCGTCATAAAAGTTTCTGTTGTGTGCCTAAATCCTTTCTCTGAATTTTCTGACAAATTTTCATTTTGATTACAGACTAAGTATGCCCTTCTAGATGAACAAGACATCAGTTTAGTAGAACAATATGCCTTCGAAGCCAGAGTGGAAGTGGACCCAGATGGTAATGGTGCCAAGGTTTATGCCTGGGCATTCGATATTAACAGGGGCAGAAGCTCAGGGCAATACCTGCATGAGCTCTTATGGTGAGTAAAGTCTTTTTTATTCTATAGCGTGAGAAAAATGGTGTGAATTATTTGTTTCAAGCTTGTTGAAATGCTCTACAATGATTTATATCTACTAAACCATCTTTTAGAAAGAAACATACAAGTCAGCTGAGCTCTTTTTTTATGCTGTTTTGTCCTTTTGATTTGTTTACGAGCTATCATGTGTATTGTCAACAATAAAAGATTAACCTTGGATGCTTGTCAAACAGAAGATTGAATATTTGTTAAAATCTACTTTCAATTTCATGTTTTGAGATTTAAATTACAACATTATCATATTTGTTTTTTTTTCAGGGAAAAACACTGTGGAGGAATAGCCCCAGGATGGAGGGTAACACATCAGAATTCTGTGACAGTTGATAACAGAATGGACAATTTATCTTTAGTGCCAACAAGTAAAATTAGAAAAATGCCACCTCTTGTAGAAGACACCAACTCAAAGAAAGAACCTAAAGAACAAAGTCTCTACTGGGTGGCGATACAGCAGTTACCAGCTGACCCACTGCAGGAAGTAAGTAAATTCCAATAGAATAGACATGAGAAAAATGTGGTTAACAAAAATAGAAAGATATTTTTAGGTTGAAATGAAATAGAACAAGTAAAAAGATTTTTTAGAGTGAGCGTCATTAATGCTACTGAATTAGAAATTGACAGCTCTCTCACCTATGCCCAAAAGTATCACACTTCCCCTTCTGTAAAGGAAAGTTCTTAAGTAAAGTGATAAATTCCTTTTTTTGATAAAAGTCTGTTCATTTTGAAGCACACTAATGCATTGTTCTCTTTCTTGCAGCATTATCCTGAATCAATATATAACCGTTTTTATAATGCCAATGGTGAGATTGTTGAAGAAGAAGATGATAGTAATGTTTATTATGAGTGCCATTACCCACCATGTACTAACATAGAAAAAGAACTGAGAGAATTCAGTATATGTGGAAGATGTCAAGAAATAAGGTGATTTATTTTTTGATCAATAGTTACTCCTTGTTGGTTATCAACGCACAATATTTTTTTTGACTTTCAACAAGACAACTCTTATTTACAAACATAATGCACTGAAAATGTCATTGTGTCTGTATTTCTTAGCTAATGGATCTAGTTCAGTGAATGTTTTATTGGTTGAAAAGATTTTAAAATAGAAGCATTGACTCTTTGTGACCTAATCACTAAATCAGTAAATCATCTTTTGAAAATATTTCCATAATAGTTTTGTGATACAT
The DNA here is from genome assembly GCA_033118115.1 of Pharyngocirrus eroticus. NCBI lineage: Eukaryota > Metazoa > Annelida > Polychaeta > Saccocirridae > Pharyngocirrus > Pharyngocirrus eroticus. The sequence goes on from JAVSBT010477311.1 coordinate 11,584, forward strand.
AAGGTGCAATTATTAGTGAGTAATTTCAATGGAAGTAGAACAACATTAGATATACATGTACTTCACTTTTAAAACATACGAAAATTCTTCTTTGAGATTAGTAGAAGTACTTTTTGAATGAGTTTCTTACAAGAAATATATGGGAGTGTTGATGGTGTAATATTGTCAACAGAATTTTAATTTGAAAACGTATGAGAATGCTCTTATTGAATACAATGGTATTTAGGCTTCAAGTGAGATGTAGAAGTGTTAGGATATCAGAATATGTGGTGCATTTATAAGTGTTTTAGCCTTCGGTTACAACTTACAACCAACTACTTCAAATCATGTGAAATTCGAAACAAAAGAAAGCCAAGACAAAAGAATGGGGTCTGGCCAATTTGATACTTAGTCATGAGTTAATCTAATGCATATTATGCAAGTATACAGTGCTTTGTCCTCAAGATGTGAAGCTTTCTTTGTTTTGATGACTGTAATTTGGTTTTGTGATTGTCATTCTTATGTTTTTTCTTCTTTTTTGTTGTTGTAGATATTGTGGTACGTCTTGTCAACAAAAAGATTGGCCCATCCATAAAAAATTCTGCAGAGAGAGAAAAAAACCATACTTCACAGAGCGTCCACCAGAGAGATAAAAAATTTGCTCAGAAATAGTAAATTTGTTATACTGTAAAATAATAATGTACAATGTTTTATATATTATGAAAATCAAATTTTCCGACATACAGCTACCATTTCCAAACTGACACCCAAGTTGCTGATCTCGATTGATTATTGTATATTTATATATGTTTTCTATTTAATATTATACCAATGGCTAGCAAAATCAACCAGTCAATTTTCTACAAAGAAACCTATACTAGTCATAGCTTCAAAAGAGTGCCATACAAAAACAGAGGCTAGATACATGAGGGAAAAAATGTTCAACTGCCACCAAAGATCTGTACATTGTAAAAACATTACACCAACATGTATTGATGAACTATTTGTGAGCTTTGTTTCACAAGAATCTTGAAAGGAATATGGTTGTAAAAGCAAGTAAAAACTTCTATAAGCACCAAAAAGAGGTGCTAGCTCAAGATGAGTATAAACCACATTTTTAAGCTGTACATTTTGTATGTGGGTATGTTGATTATGTAATTGCACAAATGTTATAACTTTATGTATTTTTCACTTCTCCGAAAAGATAAATTTGTCATTTTTATTCATTTTTTTTCTCCTACAACATGGGTGGCAAAGGATTATGGTAGTTGGTGTCTAAAATCTGCATCAACAATCTTGATTATGGTTTTAGAATGTTTATATGTATAATTATATTCTGTTTTAATGGACAAAAAAATTGAAAGCATTTTGAAGTTGAATTCAAATCCAGGACAATTTTAAGGCATCTTATGTCACTTTGTCACTTTCTGCTATCACTTTAGAAAGCTGTTAATTGGGACCTGTTATACATCCATTCTAAAATTGCAGTAGCCTGATTTTTTTTCAATCCAAAGTGACTATTTAACAGTTTCTAGGGTACAGTCATACGACATATTTGCTCACTGTGTCACCACTAGTATCTGACTTGGATTCAACAAGTTACATTTTGAAATGGAAAATTGTTTTTTTCCGAAAGCTGGAAAAAAAATTATTATCATTATTATGATTTATGTTTAGTTATATTTCTCATTAACATTCCATTAGTGAAATTAAAAATCACAAAGCTGCATATTTTATGAAGTTATTAGAGTGGTCTATGCTATGCTAATTGAAGAGTCAAACGGTGTTTGTTAAATTTTGGTCACTTTGAAGTCACTTTTCAATTTGCTATATATATATTATTTCACATGAGTGACATGATCTCAAACAACAAGTCTACATCTCTTCAGAAGTTAGCTACTATGATATAATATGTAATCTTTTAATTTCATAAAATTTGCAATTTTGTTTTGTTCTGTAGTTTGCCATTTTTAAAAGACAATCGTGTTTTGACAAATTGAATTTTTAACTAATGTAGAGCTTGCTTGTCAACTTAAAGTCTGACATAGCATCATTAATACTAGTCAAAATCTTAATCATTGGGAAGATGGGTGAATTTTTTCTTAAGAAGAATTTGTGTTCATAGTATTATTTAGTCTTATATAACATTGGTTTGTTTTTGCTTGCTGATTTGTTTACATTTATAATGAGTATAACGTGCTATGCTTTACTAATCAATTTTAGAGGTAACCATGGCACTAAACTGTCAGTCATGTTTTTCCTGTTTTGTTCTATTATATTATTTATAATGATTCACTCATTTTTGTCCTTGGTTCAGGACATTGTTTTAATGATTTGATTATAGAATTCACTCAACATTTCATTTGAAACACTATTGTGATTTGTAACTGAAGTACTAAGTATTCCTTTATTTTCAAACCTTTAATGTCAATATGTGTGAATGGGTGGTTCTGTCTGAGGGTTATGTTATGTGTTTGTACATATGATACATAGTAATTTATTTGAACTAATGAAGTTGTGATTTACACAACAATATAAATGAATTGGTAATGAAAAGGTTTGGTGACTGATCTGTATGCATGAAGTGGTTTCATTTATTTACATTCCACTTTGACAAGAAATATCCCAGAAATGTTATGTCATGTGCACCTAAATTATGTTTGTCATGATGTATGGTTGTCACTAAATTTTAATTCTTATGTAGTACTAACAGCAATCATGTGAAAAAGTAACATTACTATTACTGTACATTTGTGAGCATGAATTATATGGAATTCAATAGTTATCTGGGATAGTACTTCACACAAGTTTCTCAATGAGAAGCAACTTGAATCTGTAGTGCAACCAATTATTGATAGAAAGAATGAATTCTTTATGAAAAAATAAACTAATAATACCGAAATTTGTATATACTGTTTTCTTTTTTTATTACTTCATTTTAACTTCACAATATTGCACAAGTATATAAGACCAATTTTTTGCAATGTTTCTGTATCCATTGATCACATAAGTCTGTATACATACAAAAGTCATTTCCTTTTGAACAGATTCAACATACAATTTACAAAACATGATTTGTATCCAAAGTAAAACCAGCCCATCACTCTGACATTTGAAAACAAGGTTAGTTCAGTGGCATCCATAAGATACCCTGTAGCGGTTGCCTTGGTAGCATAAATGTTTCATTTATTTCTTGAAAGTATTTTTATTTCATACCGTAAATTAAATTAAGTTTTATATGGATATGAGACCAAATCATATTTTTCTTTTCTTCAATCATGGATAGCAACTGAAATAAGACAAAAATAAATGTTTTTCCCATACACTTGTGGTTTTTTTTCATTATCATATGGCACATCATAATCACTTTTTCTTATTGAGATTGTTGTCCACTTCCTCTTCCGCGACCTCCTTGGCCTTTCCTCTTCTTTTTTTTGTACTTGTCCAAGAGTATCCTTTTCTGGTGGGCTAATTGTGGAAAGAGGGCTGTAAAAGACAACAACAACAAATATCAGTAATGATGCGTACAATACTGAGTGTGGATTGTGGCATGAGAGGCTCAGGAAAGGCCCCATTATTTGTACAAAACTGATATAGAATGTGTCAATATAATATAGTTAAGAGTAGTTTTAGATTACACGAAAGGAAAAAGGTAAATAACCCTTTCATCATATTCCAACTTACAAGATTTCTCTTCTAAAGCATTTCCTGCAGCATTCATTGAAGCCAGTTGTATGGTATTTCCTGTTCCTGTGCCCAAACGCTGCCCTCTAAAGTATACCGCAACAGAGTACACTCTTGTATTGGTTGGTCCACGACAGTCTATCACCCTACATCAAACAAAATAATTCAATTCAACTCTATTCTTTCACAAATCATGTTTAATATAAGAAATAAGCTCACAAAATATGACAGAAAAGATTTGTTTTGCTCTCAAAATAAAGAGAACACAAATAGGAAAAGTTCAAAGCACATTTTGCGTTTGTTAAAACAACTAGTACTCACTTGTAGCTGGGAATGTCTGGTTCTCCTCCATCAGGTTCTCTGAGTGTCAGACAGCATTGCTGGAGTTGAGACTTAGGGTCATTCCAATCTTGATTCATAATGAATTGCTAAGTAAAGCATAAGAAAAATTGTTTTGTTTATTTTCAGATTACATCAATAAGATCAAAATTACTACAAGAACTATACATGTACATGTCTTATCAAGAAAGGATTAACATTGTTTCTATGTTGTAGTAAGTAGACTTTAGAATAGAAAGCAATTTATATTGTGCCGAAAATCAAATCACAGATTTCTAAGAGGCGCATATCAGATGCATTATTATTTTCATTGGTACATTACACTTTCATGAGAGAAAATCTCTCAGATCACATGTCAGACTGTATTAGTCCTCTCTACCCAATTGGCTAAAGCTCTCTTTGATTTGAAAATATGCTGACAAAATTTAAAATCTTATCTAATATATTTGTCATAATAGCACTTTACAATCCCAATGCCAAAAGTACATATCAATTATTTTTTGAAAAGTCACAGTAAAGATACAAGATCCTATTATTTGATTTTAACAAACATCCTTTCAGTCACTCAACCATGTATTTCTTTCCATGATATTTAGCTTTATGATTATATCTTACCTTCAATCTTGGGAAAAAGCAGACGTTGCAGAACACTCTACAATAATCCAAATCTTTATCAACATATAGTGACCCTATGAATGCTAAAATAAGAAAGATGCAGGCTTCATTAGCAATAAATCCATTATATAAGACTGAAACTCATCAAATAAACTCTTGATTATATAATTTCTCCACTAGCTGATCATTCTGTAATTAAAAGCTGTAAAGTGCAATAAAAAAAAGATGACAAATTCATGTTTTACCTTCCAGTAAATCTGCTTTGCCTTTGGGAATCATCATTTCATGACTAGCTTTGTCGGCATGCTTCTCTGAATAAATAGCTAGACTAGGCATCCCTAAATCATCTGATACGGTTGCTTGGGTTGTGTTATTGACTAGTGAACTTCTCAGCAACTAAATATAAACAGATTATTTTATGGTAGTTTCACAATGCTCAATTCAAGTCACAATATTCATTTCCTTTATCAACTTCATAAAATAAAGAAATTTTAGAATAATTTTTCAAATTTACGTACAGACAAATGTCCTTCATGATGGTCAGGGAAATGTTGAAAGAGATACTCTGAAGCCACAAGCTGTAAGACTGTATCCCCAAGGAATTCCAGCCTCTGATTGTGTCCGCTAAATAAAGACAAATAATGATTGAAAATGTACAAATAAACGACGAAATAATAGTACATGATGTTCAAGAGACAAAGTAACAAAACCTATACTAGTAATTTTTTTTTTTTAAAGTAAGGCCATTCCAAAATGCATTAGTTGGTCCACGGATATTTTGGCATGATAATAAATGGGCCTGGCTAGATATTTTTCTTTGTAAATCAGACTCGACTTGGCATTTCACTTTGAATCGAGGTGTTTGGGTTACCATCATGGAGTAGGCACAGATATCCTGAAGTGTACAAATAACCTCGTTATAGTTCTCTATTCCTAGCCGAAAATGTATGTTTACACGCCTCTTAATGTTTTTGATGTATTTCAACCAATCAATTTGAAATGGCCTAAGAATAATCACATTTGAATACTTACAATGTTAGATTATTGTACCCCATACTTCTCATGGTAAAAGCTCTTGCTAGAAGTCTAACATGTGTAAATTCTACGCCTATTGTGTCTTCAAATTTGGTCATTTTCTGAAATAAAAAAACTCTTTATAAATAATCTTGTTCAGAACTGAAACAATATTACTAAAGAAATTAAAGTGAGTCATACCAGTACTAAACCATCTATGTACAGTGGGAAAAAATCAGGTCCTTTAAATATACTGATTATTTTGTGTAATGAAAATGCGGGATTTTAAAAGTGTCCTTGAATTTACGCAAGCCATTTGGAAAATAAGCAAATAACTTACAAGCAACACCTGACTATACACACTGTAAAATGACTTACCTGTAATACTGGACTGTTTACTATCCAGTGACGATCTCCATTTGGTTCATCATCCTGTTAAACAATGAACAATAATAATTAATTGTCAACCACTGAGGCATAATAAACTATAAACAAATTTGATATAGATTGAGGTGTAATGTTTTTTGTAATGCAACTTTTAAGCATAACTGAACATAAGGTTGTTTTTTTTGCTACCTGAAGAGGATGTCTTGGCATTACTGCCCATGTCTTTTTTAAATATAGATCTTTGGCAAAAAGAGTCTCTCCAAACACTCTGTCTGGAATATCCAAGCCACCATCAAGGTATAAAGCAGCTGTGTGAAGATCAAAATAACATAAGAAATCGTCGTACATGTACTGATTAAAATTTCAGATTTTCTAAAATGACAAACAATTCATCCAATTTCATACTAAATTTGATATAATATTTGCAACAATTACATGAAATGTTATCTATTTTTCATATTTTATTCAGCAACAGTTAAGTAAAATATCTAGTGCCATATTTTGAAATTAAGTGATTTTCATGCTAATAACTTAAAACATTCTCAAAAAACTCACCCATGAGTGCTTCATAACAGTTAGCCATAGCATGCCTTAGATATCTCTCATGACACAAATCTGGACCATGGGCATACAGCATAAATTCATGTAGTCTAAGGGACTAGATAATGTGGGGGCAAAAAAACACATATCCATTACAAATTTAGAAAAATATTGAATCAATATACAGTATTTCTGATTGAAGAGCTGAAGTGAAATACCAACCCAATGTTAAATAATGATCAAAATAAACATATTTTGTTCTAATCATTTACCTCAGCAAGGCATGCCAAATTGCTATTTTGAACAATAGCTGCTCTGTAAGTTGCTAAACCGCCTTCTTCTAGATCAGGAAACATAAAGTACAAGTGGATACTACAAGAAAAAAACGAAAAAAACTTAAGAAATGACATTACAAACAAATGTGTACACTTATTGCCATCTTGTAGATTTCAATAAAAACGTGTTGAAGTGGTTAACTTTCTGCATTACACAACAACAAAAATCAGTTACCTTGACAAAAATTCTACCACAGCATCTCCAAGAAATTCCAATCTTTCATAGGTATTGATTTCAGACATGGCTTCTTCATTTTGCCCAAGCCTCGACATAATACTGATTAAAGTGTTGATTCCTGCAAGAGATTTAAAGAACTCACATCACATTTTGTATCTTTTTTAATATATTGAACCATACAAGTTGTGCACCTGTGACTACTATTTTTTTTTTCTCACAGCTGACAATCTCTTGCTTTCTAAAATTCATATTAATAAACAGACAAATACTATCACTACATTTAATTGTGCTCATGCCTAGTACTAGATTCTGATCATAACAATCTGGTTTGTTTAACATGTTTCCTTTTTCTCTTGCACATAATGTATTATTACCTCTTTTTCTTGTGTGAACATGTCTTATTCTACTGTCCCCATACTCCAGATCACGGATCCCACAGTTAGATAAGGAGTTCCTAGCATGGTCAGGGTTCGTCCCAAAATTTACCCTATGTGATGGATGAGTCAGGGCAAGCTGTATAATAAACAGAGAGGAATTTAGAAAGGATGGGGTAAAATATAAACCTACAACTTTTTTTTTTTTTAAGTCAGAGAAGTGAGACTAGCATTCATTTATAGAATGTAAAATATTCATAATTAAACATTATCATAACCAAAAGAGAAAGTAGAAAATTATTGATAAAAATCAATTGATTTCATGATAATTATGATCATGTTTCCTTCTTTGCCAGTAAAGGCAGGTGAGGAAAACATACTATCATAATATGATTCCCATTTCCATATGTTACTGCCTTGAATCATAACAACTTACCTGTAAAAGAAATCTATCCTTGAATCTATAATCAACCATGTCTTCAAGGACGTCCAAACATTTGTGGAACCTTAAATGTTGAGTCAATACTGGGATGAGTAAGGCATGCTGAAATAAATCAAAATATATCCATTATCAATTACAATTCAATTCTGTAGTAAAGTTTTTGGGTGAACAGCTAATTAGTCTTCTCCACTAAACCTTCCAGCTCCGATCAATACAATTTTTTAAATAATTTTGTTTTATTCATTATTGTAAAAAAACCTACAACATATTTTTGTCAATTTGAGACTGCGAGACAAACATGACACAGTCCAGTGCCTAAGTTACCTGTGTGATGTCAGACATAATACCAGTCCTCATAAATCCTTCACTACTTATTTCTATGGTGACCTCTCTTTTCATGTTACTGTAAGAAAATAGAGATAACAACAATAGTTTAGGCATGCAATTTAGCAATGACAACATAAACACACAAGCGAAAAGTTAGACATATAAATGTACATTTATGAAAATCATGTTACATGATGACCATCATACATGATAAAATCTTGAGGATAGAGGCTCCTCCTAAATATGACATCCAATGTTAAAATCCATAAGATAAATTATTCTACAATACCAATAAGATTTTCACTAATAGATGTTAAAATCATCTTGCATTATTTTTTTAGCAATTTGTCAATGATGCTGGGCAATATTTGTCCTATTCAAATGAACTTTTTGATATTCACAGATCATAAATGTTTGTGCAGTACCTTTTCATCCTCATTTCTTGCAGCTTGTCCTCCTTTTGCAAAAGATTTGTTTTGTCACTCAAGGTCACCTTGGGTTTATTCGCAAGGAGATGTTTCAGTTTGACATACTGCTTCCACAGCTTTTGATACCTGGACAAATAAAAATGAAAGAACTTTATATAAAAAATTACTCTGCTTTTCAGGCATCATAGCTTTGGTCTATGTCAAAGAAATATAACAATAAATCAAAATCAAAATCTTTGTGTCTACTTACATAGGATCTCCTGCATAACTTAGCTGAGCTGGTCTGACTCCGAAGTGTACAATGAGAGGGTAGGTAATGACATCGTCACTGAATTGAGTTTTATCAAGTTGGTCAATTCGTAAAGAACTTGGCCTCTGAATGGTGCATTAGAACAATAATTGGTAATTTTTTCAGAACTCAGAATTATACCATGAAGGGGCAAATTTCAAAACATATTCATTCAGAAATAAGTTCAAAAATCTATATCTGTGAAAAAAGTTCATTTGGAAGACTTTCTTTTGTCAGCTAACATTTTTTTGGAGTTATACCATGTCTGATAGTATCTAAAAGGAACAACGTATGAGTATAATGAAATAAAATATTCACCATTCCAGGATAAGTGACAATCATGCCTCGTACTTCATCCACCATGTGTCGCCACTCTCTCTTGTCTAGTTTTAGTAGAGTTGCTAGTTCTGTAGTTTCTAACAGAGGCTTTGAACTTTGCAGCAAATATTTTAGCACTTCATTCATGGATAGAACTTCTTTTCCATTTTCTGAAATAGCAAAATCCAAAATGGTCAATTAATCAAGGAGAAATATACATGTAGCTGTCGTAAATAAAACCTTGTTAAAGCAATGCTAATCTACAATGCAAAGACAGTTTGGATATAAAATAAGACATTCACTTCACTTCTAATTTTCTTGTGAGTCTGTTGTTTAAATTTAATAGAATAGTAATAACACTCAACCGTGGATATTTTACAGACTATCTACTGGCTAATTATTTTCCTAGCACTATGCTGACCTTAACAGCTGTATATAAAAAGACAAGTCTGAAAATAATGCACTCATTATTACACCTCAGAAGTACCCCTCTCCTTTCCTTCAGTAAGTTATGTTCCAAACATTCATGTACACTTACCTGGGAGATCTCGAGCAAATCTTGGCATGACATGAAATATTCTACATCCATCGTTGTTCTGTTTCCAATCTAGATCATATAACTCTAGAATCTCTTCAAATAGGTAGTCTGTGAACAGATCTAGACTTCTTAGGCTGAAATTCTTTTTATAGAAAGAAAGGTTGTTAATATTTTGAAGGTGACCCTTTTCATTAATATTTTTTATCTCATATTATGATCTTTGAAATAATGCTAGTGTCACCAATATTAAGTGACAAAAGACATCAACATTAAGGGGGCATGGGGGTTAACGTTTTTTCCCAATAACTTTTCTACTTTTTGATCAATTTTGAAAAATGATATATCCCTGATTAACTTA
>JAVSBT010477421.1:9526-21712 GCA_033118115.1 Pharyngocirrus eroticus
ATGGGTGTTAATAATAATATAGCTTCTGACAGTTTTCAATTCAACTACTGAAGAGTTAACTTTGATTTGGATTTTAATCACAAAATGGATTTATACAAATTATATAGGTAATTTCTGATACCACATAAGAACCATTTTTATCTCTGCTGTTTCGTTTTATCTGGAGCACTTCAACTTAAGAGACCTACTTCTATTTTTAGCATAATTTGAACTAAAATTAACTTTCTTTTGGCTCTCAATTCAGACTTGCATCAATATTTCATTTGCAGTATGTTTTGAATTACATTCTCCTTTTTGCATGTCAAAACTCATCAAGAATTCTTCTTGTGTAAGGCTACTATTTTGCACACACACACACTAGAAATACTGCATATCTATCTTCCTATTTAATTCAATGAATCTTTATTGTGAAATGATAAAATCATGGTACATTTCATTGGTTTCTTTTTTTCAGAATTACATCAACAGTCACCACAGTGCAGCATCCAATACCTCATTCTACAGTATGGAACACTGAAGCAATACAGAGTAAAGTGTCTTGCTCAAGGACACACTATGAGCAAGATACTTTACTTGATCTCTATAATTATTTATTTACAATTGAACTGTCCAAACTTTAATATGTTCTATAATATTAATGATGATAATGAAGACAAGAAAGGTTTATAGGAATTCAAAACAGCATAACAGTTAAAAATAATTATTTAGTTCAAATTACAAATAAAATAAAATTGGAAACTTTATGGTTATACAACATAACATGACAGTTAAGGTCTGCTTCTAATAATTTATTAATTTCAACTTGAACTCTGACACCATGTAACAAATCAATCAATTATCCCAAATAAAAACTTTAAAAACATGCAAATGAACATATCAAGAGCTTTGGAATGTGTTAACATGGGGCGCACCAAAGGAAATATTCTGAGAGGTTCTTCTAGAACAAGGCTTGCCTGTTGTAATAGGGTTGGAACAAATTTCAGTGTCATCAAGAGGGTCTGATTATCAAGGTTTGACTGCAAAAATAAAAGATGAAGCAATGAGTCTATTTTAGGATGCTTTATTTGGGTTTTTTCCCTCATAACTATTTTTTCCTACTCAATACAATTGTCTGAAAAGAAAGAAAATGAATTGACGTCTTGTGGTGAGAGCTTACTAGCAATTCTAACATGAATGAAAAAGATTACACCAAGTTTTAAGCAGCTGTTAGGAATCCTCGAATTACAAAAATCAGCCTATGTATACTATAATCCCATTCACCTATAACATTTAAAGGAGTAGTTCTCTTGAAGACTTTGCCTTTTGCTTTGAATGAAAGAAAGTAAGAACATTGATGAATGATTGAGTTACATCATTATAAAGGAGTTTTATTTATAGGACATCAATCCAATTGACATCCAATAAAACATGTTTAAGACCCTTTGAGTTTCCAATGATGTCATTTCATTAACAATGAGATTGGCAAAAAATCTGTTGCTTTTTTATTTGATTTAGCTATGATGATGAGTCATTCTATTCTAGTCTTTAAGGATGCAGGTAAGTAAAATAAGCAATTGATGAAGCTAAGGACATATTTGGACACCAACATTACTTAGTTTTAAAATTCAAAACTTATTGAAAGTAAAATGAAATAAGATAGATGACTCTTTTCTATCATTTTTTCAAATTGAAAAACTGGTCATATTTGTTCCAAACTAAAATGTTCGTACTTTATTAGAGTGATAAATTTCGGCATCCTTTTATGTCTGTTGTCATCTTTAAACATAAAACTTAAAAGGTTCAAATGATCTGATTCTACCAAACTGATGACTCTTTTCAAGAATAAAAAGACACTTTCATGAACCATGCTATCAAAAATATGTTGTAACCACAAAAAAAATGTTTTTACGGTATATAGGAAATGTGTAATGAAAGAAGAATAAAAGTTACAATAGGAAAAGGACCTACACCTTGAAGCTACCCTTTCATGGCCTTAGAAGCATGAGGCTTTTCTTAAGACAAAAGGTTTGGAAGTTTGTTCCATTGGAATTTTCAATTTGAGAGAAGACTCCAAATTCTAGTTGAAACTTTCTAGGACATATTCTAATACCACAATTTACAGCTCGGAAAACTGAAGTTATAAAAGTAAAGTGACTTGCTCAAGGTCAAGGACACACAACTATGCTTTGACCGTGGATTGAACCAAGAATCTCTCTATTCCGAGGACACTTATTCATTCTTTAGACCACCTTAGCTACGCCGTTTTAGTTGTAAAATTATATTTCTTATTTGTCATTATCAGAGCTAGAAAAAAAAGGTTGAATTAGATTTTTTTTATATTTCAGTTTTAAAATCCATAATCTCTAACATCCTTTCCAAGAACTGTTGTCACTTTCCATAAATTCCCAGAGAGAACAATTTGGCACATGTATGCCTAAATTGGTTTCTAAAGGAATCACGCTGGGCTTTCATCAAGACAAATCTATTGCAAGCATTGATGCTGTCCCTAAAGAAGACAATCAACCGCTTAATAATTTGTGACAAACTATGTTGTACAACTTACTTGAAAAGACTTTAAATGTCCATCTTGGGACAAGATAGAGCCAAGCCTTGAAAAGAATCAATTGAGTTGTGTGAGTCATCGCTATCATTTTTTTTCATAGCTTTTTCAGAAAAAAACCCAGTTTCTGGTGTAACATTTAAGACTTCAGAATGATGGTTTTAAAAGTCTAGATTCTTCAGAAGGATGTGAATTAAAGAAAAGTTTTGTTTTAAGGGGCATGTGACAAGAGGCATATTTTGGTTATTCTATCTGTTGAATTTTACCCTGTTTCCTAAAAGGAATTCTTTAGGTAATAATGTTATTTCATTACACAAATTTCAAGAAGTTTTGAAGTTTCAAATTAAGTTTAAGCAAGAAATTGTTCCTATAACTTACGTTTTGACAATAAAGCTTTTTTAGTTGTCATATCATACAAATATAATATATTTAAGTGCATAGCCAGAAAGAGCAACCTGATAAGGGTAGTTCCAAGCAAAGACGAAGAAGAAGAAGAAAAAAGGTGGGGGGAATATTCCATATCTACAAGGTTGGAGGATTCATAAGTTTCATTCTTTTGGAATGGTACTAGAATCCAAGTAATACATATCTTTGTTTCAAAGCTATACCTAATACTTTGTCAGGACTTAAACGTAGGCTGCAATTACAATATCAGTATCTATGACCTAATTTCAGAGAAGGGTACAGGGACAGCGCAGATGACTTCTAGACTTGAGCATGTACTAGAAACCACATTATCCATGTATGATTTACTTTATGCTAGCATCCAAATAAGCAAATATTATATGACTTTTCTAGGCATAGAAAGGCTTTTTTAAAAAAAAATGCTTGTCCTCTTGGGCCAAAGAGCAACAAGTGCAGAAGAACTGTGACCTGATGAGCATCAAAAGGTACTCGCTTCACCTCTGATGTCCCAAGTGACATGAAACGTCTAACCTTGCCTAATAAGCCTTAAATAGAGACATTTCCTTTTCCAATTTTCAGATGTGTGAAATGAATAATGAATGGACTGGCTGGATGAGCTTTCAAGAGAATTTAGTCTTCAGCCAGGATGAATGGATAGTTAACTATGTATAAAACACTCTGGATGCATTGCATATCTCTTCCAACATAAGGGCTAGCCTGTAGGTCTATAGGACTAATTATAGGTCAGATGCTAATGAGTAGTAGATTGACCTTGTCCCCCCCCCCCCCTCCCCACCTGCTGAAGTGATTCTGGTTAGTTACGTTATTTTTTTTAGATCCTTACAGATTATACAAGTAACAGAAAGTTTAAGATTTTACTACGATCATTGTAGTTATCCACAAGACCAACCATCCCAAATGATCCAAGTTGTTTGTCCTACCAAGCATTATACTTCCATTGGACAATTTGAAAGCTTCATTTTTCATTGATAAAAACCTAATCCCAAAGCCAAATATGTTATTTTTGTCCCCTTAACTTCTACAATTTGATTGCTCAATTTTCAAAAAGCCAAATCGTCAAGTATTGAATGAAACAAGACACGCTGTGTTCCAAGAAATGATTTTGACCTCAAATTTGGCTTAATTTTTTTGAAAAATCAATCTTTTCTAGTTTTTGATCTCTGTAAAACTGTTATGAAGGTTCATGTTCTGTAGACCAGGGGCAAAAATTTATTCTGAGGGAAAAAAGAAATAAGGGTCTTCAAGTCAGCTTTTTAAAATTTTGTTCCTCAACTCCTTTGAACTTTTGGAAAATGAAAATGAAAATGAAAATGAAAATGAATGTGTTTCAAAATTTGACCTCTTATCCTCTCACACAAATGTAAGTTAAAATGAACAACATTATGGTGAATACAAAGCATGAAATATTACAAGTGGCACATGTGGTAAAAAAAAAAGCCACATTAGCATTATACAAATATATCGCAATATGAATAACCTACCAAGTGATATCATCGTTTACATGCATTTGGCTGAAGCTAGTGTCTTGTATTGTCATGGACTGTTTTGCTAATACATGTAGGTCCTTGGGTTTTAGAACCTTAAACGCCTCAAGCCTTCTCTTCAATGCACTCAATAATGGGTAGTATACATGCGTATATTACCAGTACATTAAAGAAGTATTTTGCATAATTATTAATGATGGTTTACTTTTTTCAAAGTCATTACTTCAGAAACCTCAGAACGAAGTTTGTATCTATTTTATGACGTGCCAGAAGATATTTCACCTAGATGCATTAGAAAGAGGACGCACCATACTGTATTCGTTTTAACCACACCACAACCAACCACATCTTATTTTTAGGAACCATCAAAATATCGCATGTTACCACACAACCGGTAGACAGAAACAAAATGCCTAGAACGCTTTGCTTGAGCAAAATGTGATTAGCTACGAGTAGCACCATACATATGTCGCCAGGCATTAACTACCTCCCAGATAAAAAGAGCTATAAGCATTTTACTTACTCTCACTGGTGTTTATTTCTAATTAAAATTGTCCTGGGGTATAATCATGTCTTCTGCTATTGCATTTCAAGCCACGATACAGATGAGTGTGCAATGCTTTGACTTTACAGAGAAGTGAAATTCTGGCCTTGACGTTACAAGAAAATCATTTTGATCTTGGCTACTGTCCATAAAGTCTAGCAAAAATTTCTTTTTGACTAAGTATACATTTATAGGAAGAGAATTTTATGGGTCTGCTCATTTAGACAAGTCATTACACCACTATATCTTTCTCTCTGCATCTAAAAAAATATATATCATTTTTTGGGGAATTTTGTACCATTTTACAAGACGCAGTATTATGAGCAAACCACAAGTCGTGCAGAAAAGTTTACAAAAAGATGAGTCCTTAAGAAAGTAGGTTTTGCATTATCTTTTAAACTGCTGATAAAGCTTTTGGTAAGGAAATAAAGGTTTGAAAGTTTAACACTTACCTCAGGGTTGATGCTTTTTTCATCGTAACAAAGTATGATCCTTGGTGTAACAAGTGTTCGATGCTCTAAGAAAATGAGCTCAACAATCCATGCAATTAAATAAATGTTTCAAAAAACCCAAAGCACTTTGAAATGCAAGCAATAGTATCTATATAATGAAAGTACACACACACGCCAATGGGTTGCAGGACTATTTCTGATGCGTTGATAATCGAATTCTATCGCAGACAAGGGGCACTGTTTGAACTAATTTGAGAACTGTGGTTTTCTTGTAGCATCCACTAGCCAGAGAGATTCGAAGACTAGTTTTGCTTGGCATGATCGAAGCTTTTAGTGGCAAAGAAACATCTCGTGTTCACTAACTCTAAGCAGCGTAAGTCCACTCAAGCTCCGTTTAATATCAAATGTGGCGAAACAATTGCCTGGAATTAAATAGAGGTCTGAGAAGCTTTGAATTTTGAAATGTAGTAGAAAAGAGCTATTTAATCTTTCAAGTATATAAGAGTATTCAATTCCTAGTTACGAAAACTATGGAAAAAACCAACCTTAGAAACAAGGCATAAAGTTAGGGAGCTTTACTAAAAAATAAAAAAAAGTAATGGTCCCAAATGGCTACGTTCAACCTTGAATATTTCAGGGTCTGGAAGACCACGTCCATAATGTTCAAGGTCATTTTTGTGAGAGGCCATACATTAAATGCTTGTTAAAAGTTCCCCAGTGTTTCCACAAACTGCTTCCTCATTATGTCACTTGGGAAAAGTCTTATTGAAAAAATATGTTTACGCTATAGTTTCATTAGGGCTAAGGCTGGGATATTTCAAGCTTTTAAAGAAAATAAAGATTGTTCCTGAAAACATCAAATTGGCAATGGACGAGAGGCCTCTTAAGGCTAAGGCTGGGATATTTAAAGCTTTTTTTTTTATAAAGATTGTTCCAGAAACATCAAATTGGCAATGGACAGGGAGGCCTCGACCCCCCCCCCCCCCCAAAAAAAAAAGCAGCAAAAACAGGCGGTTCTTTTCTTTTATAGAAGGTAATTAATTAAGTTTAATTTTGATAATAAAATCTGTAAATTTATATTTGAATTACTTTTGTCACTCTTATCCACAAGAAAAATATTGAAAATGTATGTGAATCGAATAATGAGGGTTATTCGGACCACGAAATCCCTTCCAAATGTGTCACAGAAGGGCGGGAGGCAGGAGGGTGTTGGGGTGTGTTTCTCCACAGTTCTCTCTGTTACTTTGTTTCATGTTGATCCCAACAGCCATGGCTACTGCTCTTCATTTTTACCCTGTCTAAAGCAATGGTTTATCAATTGCTTGTTTTAAATTTGTGTGTCTGTTAATTAAGGCCGTGACACACTGGTTCTGTTCTAGCAGTGGAAAGAGCCAGTGTGCTACGGCCTTTAGGTGCCTCTTTTGAAAATGATAAAGGCAGGGATGCACTTAAAAATCTTTCAGAAACTTAAAATCGCCGAAATTGTAGCAAACGTGCATATTCTCATATCTTATCTTTCACCACAATCAATCATTTTTGGTACATGGTCTACCATTAAATGTTGCCATTGAAAAAGAGAAAGAAACATTAAATTATTTCCATTCTCAAAGTATCAACAATATTACTTATTCTTTAAAAAAAAATACCAGATATATAGAAACAAACAATGTTAGAACACTGGATTAAAAAACGAAACTGGTGTTTGTCTGACCCCCCCCCCCCTTTTTCTTCTGGGGTTCTATCTCAATAAATGGAACGTTCCGTGTGTGAGTCCCCTTATATATTTTTTTGACTTTACGTAACGCCGTCGAAATGAAAACGTGCACTTGCAATGTAAGTACCAATATGACTATGAACCTCCACAATAACGTTTTATCTGGTTTGAGATATCAATTTATGCTTGGGTAGTTCCTCATAATAAATTCACTTACATAACCACGCAAGCAAAAACTTTACTGATACTGCAAGGAAATCAGATTTTATAGATTGAGCACATACAGTTGAGTTCTGGGTTTTTGGCTTTGCAAATAGCTTACAGGTATAAAGCTGGGAACATTTTGGCAAGGGTATTCGTGTAATTTCGTTTCTACAAAGTGTTGATGTTGATATAGCAAGTCAACTGCATTGACCCTTGTGGTTTGTGTGCAATGACCGTTGAAGCATTTGCTGAAGATGGTAGAGGGATCGGTTTACCGAGATCAAAAGGAGCAATGGTGTAGATGTTTTAACAACTTTTTAAAACTACAGGCAAAGAGATATGCATGGCTGGTGGATAGAGAGTTTTGGAATCATCTGACACTTAAACTCTTTTTTAAGGGGTTGAAATAAAATGTACAATCAAATGTCTGTCTATTCTAAGACCACACCCCCTACCTGGGAAGATAATGATAATAATGTAAGTCAATAGACCACACCCCCTACCTGGGAAGATAATGATAATAATGTAAGTCGTCATTATAATATAAACTTCCAAGTTTAGCCCCCTTATATGAAGTTCCATTTCTTGACTTTGTTGGGCTTCGAAAAAAAGTTCAAACAGAAAAAGAAAAGGATGTAGGTGGCCTTTTTTTTTTTTAAAGGTTTTTTATTCCAGAAAGATAACATAGAAAATTGCAATAAAAATGGAACAAAATGGACTGGACGCCCAATGGCGTATATGTCCTAATGAATATAATCAGTAAAACCCCTATAGAAGCCAGACATCGTGGCCTAGCGCCTATTGGATAAGGTAGTGGCCACTGAGTGGAGTCAGTAAGGTCCTCAGTTCAACCCCAGGTCCTGCCAAGGCATCATGGTGTGTCTTTAAGCAAGACACATCACTCCACATTGCTTCAATGTGCGTTACTGTAAAATGAGGTATTGGGCAGGGCACTGCACTGTAAATCCATTACACAAATTACCGATATACAAAGTAATATGGGACATTAAAACATTATTAATTAATTAAAAAAGTTAGAAGATCAGAAAAAATTAGAACTGTATAAGTATTATAGCAAAGGTACATGTATTTCAAAATTAGGACTGTATAAGTATTATAGCAAAGGTACATGTATTTAATTCAATGATTTTAAACAACCTTTGATAATATCAATTCTTATTGAAATTTACAAAAAAAACTTCAACAAGGCACACCTATTCTTAGATTCAAATTCCAATTCTGGATATCTTCATACAAGTGCAGACAGCATGTAATACTACAAAGCTGGAAATCCATGAAGTGTGTGGCAAAGGATGTAAAGCAGAGGTTTACCCACAACTGGTGATCAGACCGTTACATGTAGCCTATGTGAATGGCCACCTGTATTAATGCTGTTTTGATCACACAGAGGATTTTTTCTGGTTGTTTTCTATGGTAATATTAAATTATCTCAAAATTTGAATTGGCCAAGGGCTTGGACTCCCACAGCTACAAGAAAGAGTGGCAGGATTTAAAAAATGCGTTGTTTTCACTTCTTTAGGTATAACAATTATTCTGTAGGTCAGTTTCAAAATGATCTATTTTAGGGGTATTTTCACTGTAAAAATGCATGGAGAACTTGGATAGACACCTAGTATGACCTGAATAAGATTAACTTGTAATCGTTTTTGACAGTTTATTTCTAAATTCAAGTTTATAAGAAGACTTTGATTAAATTGAACAGTATTTTATAGAACCAAATAAGTTTTAAAAATATGTTACATTAAAAATAGGACACAACCTCATTTTTTTATTAAGAGAATAAAATAAAGATTTTTTTATTTCTCAAACAACACAAAATATATCACACAACAGTATTGGTGTTAAATTAATGACAATGCTCTAATGGCTCATAAAATAGGTTTTGCCATCACTTTATACCATTTGTATCCAATAGGTCTAAACAATCACATGAAAAATCCAGTGGTTGGTTTTGTTTATCTATGAATCAACCAAATTTGCAAGCCATCAATTATCTTTTCAAATAGAAAATTTGATCAAGAAAAACATAATTACCAATTTTTATGATGGTGTTGGTGTGGTGAAAATACACAAAAAATGTTTTTGAAGTCAAAATATAGTTAGATACAACATTTTTGTTTCTTTCACCAGGTGGAGTTGCAGCATTGGCTCCAATATCTTAAATTGGTGGCAGCCTCATACACACTTTACAATACAAGAAACCCCAATAATTTCAATCACCTGCTGCTTAAGCTAAAGCATTCTTAAACTATTTGTTTATTCATTCACCACCATAATTAAAACGCAACGATTACGAAAACATCTATAAAAATCAGAATACTATACAAACAGGAAGTAAATTATTGAGGTAAGAATGACACGACACACTTAACCTATTCTACTTCACAAATGTCTTGAGTATTCATTGTCAATATTAAAATCTACCAGTCTGGAATGTGATAAAATAGCTTACACGCTTATTAGTAATTATAAAAATACATCCTAGAAATCTGTTGAAACTGTTACTAATTCAACATGGTTCAAACACAGAGCTAGGCATTTTGTTCAACACCAACATGTACAAATGGGATGATATAGCAATGTACTCCTAAGATTTAACTTTGAAATTGTTAGAAAACATTATACAATATGAAAAAAAATGTACTAGCACAACAATAGTTTTCATACAATATGAGATTTCATCACTTATATACACATTTTAATCATAAAACATATTAGAATGTTGTAGTATTCCTGTTTTAATGTACAAGAATAACTATGTTCTATAATGATCAACAAGTATTTATACTGAAAACTTACACTGAATAATAAAACATTCTTGGAAAAGCAACAGTTGAACATTCACACATGAGCAAACATTTAAACTTCATCTTTTTGAACCATGTATTGCATTGGATACTATCTTATCTACATTTTAATTCGGCAATCAACTGCAGAAATATATCTAGTAAAAACTTTACCAGTTTCATTTTATGCCCATTCTCAAATTGTTTTGATTTTATTTATATTATGGTGGGATTATCAATTAATTTCTCTTTCAAATCACTCCAAATTGAAGAAATATTTACTTAACATAAGGGGTGCATGTGGATGGAATGCAGATAAAAATATTGTGAATAATATCTTCATGATGTATGAATATTTGAAAAAAAAGAGAGAAAAAATGATCTGTGACAAATGTGACCTATGGCAAAATGTGACTAGATGGAGGTTTTTTTTAAGCGATCAATAACAAAGATTGTATCCAAACAGCCAGAATTACTCATGAAAAAAAACAAACATCAAAGGCACATTGTAGTCTGAACCTTTGATTAATGGTTAGGAATGAGTCCAATCTACTCATAATTCTTCTTTATGGTTCCTCAAAGCCTCTTCTGCAGCTGCTTCTGCCCTGGCGCATTCACCTCTAAGGCCTTTCCCTCTGCACAAGAAGTTTTCTAACTTGCCTCTACTTCTTGGATTCTTCCTGTAGACATTGTACATTTCCATTTCACCGATATCTCCAATGTACTGCTCACACATATCCCTTAATCTAGAACAGAAATTTAAAAAACATCATGAAGTCATTCCTTGTAAGTGTCAGATAACAATAATTCTTTATCTGTTGTATGTTTCTTCAATAAAAAAATAGATTACAAATTAAGTCAAAACATACTGAAATATCTTTTAATAATGGTTTAATTATACCAAGCAAGTTCTAACAAAATTACAATATCAAAACAAGTTTTTGTTTTTACCTGACTGGCCATTTTCCACCTCCTTGCATGACTCCTGGTACATCTGAAGTCTCTAGTCCGGGACCAGATAATCTTTTAACTTTTTTCACTTCCTTGATACCATAGCTTTAAAATTACAAAACAGAAACATGAACATTTTAAAGTGACATGCCAGTCACATCCTGTAAATATAGTTTCTGGAAGTACAACATTACATTCTTGAAAAGCATTTCCCTTTAAAATCAATGCACTGAATTAGAAATCAAATGTCAGGATACGGATTTTCAATTTTGTGTCAAATTAAATAAATTGAGAAAGATTATTTTCAATCAGGAAAAGGTATCAAAACGAATATGATAGTTTGATAACAGCAAATTATAAACCAATACAACATCAAAGCAATGTAATAGTAAATATGAATTACAAACAGTCACGCATACAGAATAAGACCAAACACAAAAAAAATCTACAATAGAGAAGTTTAATTTACTGTATGTTATTGTGAAAATTTGAAATTATAGATGTGTTTTTTACCATGGGTCAAGATTTGATGAACAAGACTGAGGTCTAGGTTGGAGAAAATAAAGTTCACGTTTAGGGTTTACCTTTCAAACGCCTTGGTCTCTTCACACACTGAATCAATAAGATCCAACACATCAGATTCAGGCAATTCATATTTCAGAGACTTTCTTCTTTGATTATAATTGTCAAATACTGTAAACAACTGTTCCATACAAGATATAAGAAAAAGAAAAAACAACAAATGACAAAACATAACAAACAATAGCAATACTTCAAATGTACAATTCTGTAAACAGAGAGATAGAGATCATCTGGCAGAGGGGTTCCCCGAGGTCAAATTATGCTGATTTTAATGTCTTTGACCATGCTATTACAGAAAAGATATTAAATACACTACAAGCATTCTTTTCTCAGTTTTACAACTATATTTGGCCAAAAAACTAAACTTTTCAACTGCACTATTGTGAAAGATATTTATTTTATTTTCCCAAAGCTTTCGAACTAGTCGCTAGTTCATGTTCACTGGTAATACAACAATCAACCCAACATACAATATTTATACAT